>CABFVX010007379.1:2451-31217 GCA_902151425.1 Timema shepardi
CCTCGTTACATGTCCATACCATCTCACCCTTGCTTCCTCTACTATCTAGTGTATGCCAACATCCTCATTACATGTCCATACCATCTCACCCTTGCTTCCTCTACTATCTCATGTATTCCAACATCCTCATTATATGTCCAGACCATCTCAACCTTGCTCCCTCTACTATCTCGTGTACTCCAACATCCTCATTACCTGTCCATACTATCTCAGTCTTGCTTCCTCTACTATCTCGTGTACTCCAACATCCTCATTATATGTCCAGACCATCTCACCCTTGCTTCCTCTACTATCTCGTGTACTCCAACATCCTCATTACATGACCATACCATCTCAGTCTTGCTTCCTCTACTATCTCATGTACTCCAACATCCTCATTACATGTCCATACCATCTCAGTCTTGCTTCCTCTACTATCTCATGTACTCCAACATCCTCATTACATGTCCATACCATCTCAGTCTTGCTTCCTCTACTATCTCATGTGCTCCAACATCCTCATTACATGACCATACCATCTCACCCTTGCTCCCTCTACTATCTCGTGTACTCCAACATCCTCATTACCTGTCCATACCATCTCACCCTTGCTTCCTCCTCTATCTTATGTACTCCCTGTGTACCCCCACTCTTTTCCGAATAACTTCATTCCTAATCTTGTTTCTGCTCACGACAGCTAGTATTTTCCTCACAAATTTCATTCCCATGGCCTCCACTTTCCTAGTCTCTCTTACATTCAATACTCATGTTTCTGCTGCACATCTGTTAATGGATACAAAGTACGACCTGTAAAACACTTCCTTACGCTTAAAAGGAACTTCTCTTCTCCGGTGCAGGTCTCTTGTACACCTTTAAAACCATTCTCCCTGCTGTCCTCTTATTATATACTCTCTACTTCCACATTTCACCTCTATCACACTTCCAAGATGTTCTACTTTATGTACTTTTCTCATTTTACTCCATCCAACTGTATTACTCTACTAGGTCTTGCTCTCTCCCTTGTTATCACTCTTTCACTTCCTCATTCCATTCCTGTATCTGTTTATGTAGTTCCTCTTCCCTCTCCCCCTATACCGTCAATTCATCAGCAAACATCATTGCTTTCATTCTTTCATCCCCAAGTTTTCCTACCACTTTGTTCGTGATCATTTTTATTACCATTACAAATAATGGTGGTGAGAAATGAACTCACCTGCTTCACTCAATTTTTTTTCTCTAATCCTGCATTTAATTTTATTTACTCGAGAATTTTTACAACTTCAGTTTGGCTCAATCTTATGATCGGCACCATAGTGGAACCCGTCAAGGCAAGATTGCAGTCTTTCAGGATAATCAAAGTGTACGCTTCCAGCTTGCCTTGCTCGGTTCCACTATGGCTTGGCTCTAAACAACCTATGAGTACAATTAATATCTGTACTGTATGTGATTTTGTTCTGAATTTGATTAATCCTGATTTAGATTCATGCAAGTAAGTCCGAAAACTACTTGAAGGGGAAATCAGTTTTCTCCCAGGGGACGTTGACAGGCGTTATGAATTTATTGGAGCAGGAGTTACAGCCCGATCACATTCTTCCAGATACGTCTCCGGAATATAGGAAGGGTTTGGCTGAAGCGTTGTACTACAAGGTAATTTACAATAATTATTTAGTGATTAAAAATACGATGTGTGTGTTTTTAATTTCTGAAAGATTGTCTCAATGAAATTCAAATATAAAACATATATTTACGTTATCAATTATTGTTAATTTGGTATTAAAAAAACAGCAGATAAATTAATAAATACAAATAATTAGTAAAATATTTCTCAAAAATAAATAAAAATATAAACACATTTCACAATATAAATCTTCAAAAATATTTTAAGTGCATTACTAATTTATTTGTACAATAGTTTTTTCCTTTGGCCTATTCTATCTTTTAGTTTTCGAAGGTACCCTCATTTGCTAGTTCTTAGACAATAGAAAAAGTAACAAAAATATAATTCCATATGTTTACTCACAGAAGTGCTTTTTTTAATGGAATAGTATGGGCCATTATTCTGCCATACAAACGTGGACATTTATTAATAAATTATTTTTTTCAGTACAACAAAGAGTAATAGATATATCATCAGATGACACAATTAAATCACAACACAACAAATGCGTCACATTTTTAACACCGGTATGTACCGGGTTCGAATCATAGTTTTTCAACCACCCGCGCCGCGAGCAGCCTTCCTCGTCGGTCGTAAATCATCAAACTTTCTCCTGACTTCTGTTCTCCTGGTAGGAAACTGTCATGCGTCAGTTTGACTGACAGCCCCCAGACAAGCAACCTAACACATCCAGAGTTGTCTCGCCTGCCCTTGTGATGATGGGTTAAATCTTGATCTTTGGGAAAGTGTCCCATTTAACAAGGACTCTACTTCCTCAACCCACATAATAAACCTGAATAATTTGTACGGTGTTAACTGCTATAGGACCTAGTAGGAAACTATAACATGAGAGGAGGTGTGTGTTTTTCCACAAACTACGTGCTGTGCACGTTTTGCGATGTGTAGGTAGCAGGATAATATGAAATGGAGGAGAGTCTAAATTGATCTAAAAAAAAAAGAGAGAACCATCTCAAGCTTGGGCTCATCCATGAACCACGTTAATACTTTTGAGAGGAGGGATCCCTAATGTCTACATGGTGTTACATGGGGGGAGGGTGTGTACATCACAGTGTTACGTAACACATATCTCATACTTGAATTCTAATATTGAAAAAAAATATATATATATATATATCGTTCATGTGTGCTCCGTTGGTAAACATACTTAGAGATAGAGAGGTATCTTTTGATTCTGAGTTGTATTAAATCTGAGTCCCTTTTCTAGTGTTACAAAAGCTTTCCTATGTAAGTAATAATGACATTAACTCTTGATGTGACAAGTTACGTAACACAGGTAGGAGGGGTCACATCAACTTGGTGTTCTATTGGGAGTCTGGGGGTGGGAGGGGTCAAAAAAAAGGAAAGAGAAAATTGTTATGTGGCTTATACTGATAATCACTTAATCAGCGTAAAATATTCATTAAACATTACTGTAATTATTAGTTTTAATTGATATTGTAAGCTTTCGCACTAATAATATCATTAAATGTATTGTAAATAATTAAAATTACCATGTCCAACCAAATGAATAAATAAATCTTTATGTTCAGATTGCTTCAAAAATTAAATAATCATACACCCGCTTCGGTGGCCTCATGGTGTAAGGCGCTATTCTCGCATTAAACTAAACTGCCAAATACTTGGAGATTTGGATTTGATCCCGGTCGGGTGTATTGAGAGAGGTATTTCCTAAATGTGTATCCATTCTCCTTCCTCTCAAATGCGGCTACACTTCCTTTAAATCCAACCTTCCCAATCCATAGCTCATTAGTGTAATTAGTGCTTAGGCCTAGCGAGCTATGGATCGAACGGGTATTATGTATGAAGTGAAGTGAAGTGGTGCTGGGGCTAATTTTTTTTAATACAAATCAAACTCCGTGGGCACCACTTTATGCTTATTAACAAACAAACCCAGTTAAAATTACCTCTGAATCAAGTAGGTCGGTGTAAAACTGTAGGTACATTTTAAAAAAAGGTTCAAGAAGAATCCTCCAACCAAATGACACGAGCTGCTCGAGTAGATGCGACTACTGTAGCAGGATAACATAACAATAGAAGAGGTATTCACATCAACTGCAGTACATCAATAATAATAGTTCCAAGGTGTTTTTTTTAACTCAGTGAAAAATTATACATCCGGAATACTTTAAAGGTTTGCCTCGTGGGTAACTTTGTAATACTATTTACATCCATTCAAAAATAAAAGGACGGAAGGAAGAACGTCTAACATTCTTTTAAATAATCTAAATAAGGAATTTTGACCTAAGGAGGAACACTTACCTTTTATTAAACATATTAATTATCCTTCTAAGAAGTTTGTTGACTTTTATATATTTATTTTCAATGTAGACCATGATTAATTTCAACGCATGCGCAGATATGTCAAACAAGTGAGGTGTGGTCCTCGCGATTGTAAAAGAAGAAAATAAAAAGACGTGATGTAAATATCTCCAAACTAGCGCGCATTTTAATTCTGACAGATAGAAATAAACATTTAATTCTTTAAGAAAACATTGTTCATATTCATTGTCATACATTTCAATCTTTATATTTAATTTGCATTTTATTTTATATATATCTCTAGCCCATAGACAATATTTTATCTGTTGTTTTAATATATTAGTTTTCTCTTTGGACTTGGAAGAAAATAGAACGTTTTTAAATTTGATTCTTGGAACACTTTCTGAAGAAGATTAGGGTCTTCTTCCTCGGTGTTATTTTAATATGAAGCAAAAACTGTGTAGCTCCTAACTAAATTTATTTTTAAAGTGGAACAATGACTTGAAAGTAAAGTGCAAGTACACAGATGGAAAGTTAAATGTATGGGCAAGAACTAGAGAGTGTTTATTCCGTCATATTGTTGACGACGGGGAATTAATAAAAGGAAACAAATTTCATTTCAATTCGTGCTGTTTCAACATGGACGAATTCACTGGTGAGATCAAGCCAAATTTAAATTTATATTTTCTCTTTTATCATGAAACCAAGATTTATGTAACAACTTTCAGAAAAAGACTAAATATATTCAGACTCTTTATCTATTCCAGATAATTAATTAATATCTTATTTTATGTCTAAATATTAATTATATTGATTTTTTTTCTTCTCTTTACTCAACAATACTACTTTTTTTTGTGTCTTACTCAAAAGTTCAGCCTATACTATCTTTCTTTTACTCTAGTATTATATGTTCTAAACTCCTAAAATCAACCATGTTCAAAGGTTGTTATTTTAAGTGATACATTTTTGTTAAAGAATATAGGTAAAATCATATATTTTATTTTTGTCGGATTAGAATTATATTTATTCGGAATTCCATAGGTAGGATTGGGATGTGGTAAAAAGGAAACAATAATAAACCCACAAAAGTTTCAATAATATTGTCTATTTTTATATATTTTATTATTGTAGTTTAAATTAGTACATTTTATTTCAACAATCCATTTTATTTAAATTGTCCATTTTTTATTTTTAAATATTACCCAGTGGTTTCGAGTATTAAGAGTCATCGTTCCAAAGTCTTAATTATCCAAGATAAAGTTTTTTTATTATTATTTTCTCCTAGAGCCCAACAAATACACGATTTTTATTCATCTTGACGTTAACTTTCATTAAGTTAATAGATTCGGAAAACACTGATACTAGAAAAGAAATATTTAAGACTATGTGTTTTTTTTCATCACAGCTTAAACTTAAGTATATCTTAACTGGGATTCTAATTGATGACACCTTGAAGGAAGATTACTGTCCTAGGTTGGAGGAACGTGAAATTACAAATGATTTACCGTTTGATAGTGAAAATATTCATAAAATGACTAAAATATATTGTTGTGGATTTTGGAGAGGGGGGGGAAGGGGAAATTGTTTCACAAAATACTTAAGTGTGCGCATATATAGCCAGGGCTGGATTGGGGGACCTGTTTTGGAGGTTTAACTCCCTCTCTTTCCTTGGAAGTATTATCAAAAATATATTTTAGAACTCTTCCTCAATTACTAGGTACTTTTTATAAAAGACTTTGCACCTGCAACCACAATAATTATGATTACACAAACTTTAAATTATTCAAGAGTATTTTAATGTTTAGATATTTCTCGAAATCTTATATTGTGGTTAGGGGGAAGGGACTTCACCCTGAACCACACAACATGTAAAAAAAACTTCGAAAATAAAACAATCTAGATATTTATCTTAAAAGATGAAGAAGGTTCGCTTATGTAGGAAATTAAAAAGCGATAGCTCGGCTATGAATGGAATAATCCGTTCGACCTCCTAAAATGTTATGTTATCCTAATAGAGACGGGGGCCCAGAGAAACTAGGGGCCGTATTGCAAGAACGAAAATGAAGTAAAGTGTGGTGAGAATGAGTGTAATCTGCATTATTAATTTCCTTGTAACAAACCCCGAGCAAGCTTCTGTTGCAATTAATGTATTCCTCACTCTTAAAATTAATTATGGCGCGTCGCGGCGGGACTATATAGATGCGTTTCTGATTTGTTTGTTTCTCGCTAGTAAAAAAAAAGCATTTGGATTATCGAGATGTCTAACTTAATTCCCCCGTATGTAGTTGACGATAATTTTGAAGAATTATTATTATTATTAGCACCGCTTCTTACTACCCGTTCGGGTTATACGCACTTACGCTAATGTGTAATGGTAGGGTGATTGTGAGATGAAATGGAGGACCTACAGTTTAACGTGGAATCCGAACCACGGTGGAGGCCTGGCATTCCTCACACTCACAAGATGTCTTGTCAGAGGTGAAGGAAGGGTTTGGTAATCAGATAAATCTGTGCCGGGACCGAGGATTGAACCCCGGCCGCCAGCATAGAAGTCTGACACCTTACCCCTAGAGCACCAGGTCACCCTAATTTTTGAAGAAAGAAGTTGATAAATAAAATAATAATTCCATGGAGACATGTTAAAAGATTTCTAGGGCCCTTTGCAGACATTCTGACGTACGATTTCTTCGAAGGTTTTGCCTAAAGTTGGGACTGGACAATGCCTAACTACTAGTTTGCCAGGAAATGTTTTTTTCTCTGTATGTGTAGCTCAGCCAGGTAAACTTTCTCTATAACCTCCCCCCCCTCCCCCCAGATCCAGGCTATCCTATTTTTTTTTAATGAGAAAGGTAGAATTATATAGAGGATGTGCATCCATATTTGAGTGGAAGGATAGAGTGTGAAGCCATTTACAAAAAACTACTTAAGTACACATTCGAGCCCCTCTATTCCTACGCTGCCCTTAATCGACTTTTATTTACTTTTCCACACAATACGGGAAATACTAAAATAAGCAAAGAACTATTTCAATAAAAAATAGAAGCAGTTTAGTTTATAAGAGCGATATATATATATATATATATATATATATATATATATATAATATTTATTATCCTTTTTCTTACGTCATAAAAACCTTTGAAATAAACTGTCGGAAAAAATAAAGAGAAATAATATTAAGTTGCTATTCGGATACAACAATTTTTAATTGTATCGTGAAAAGTTTTCTTGTTCATATGTTGGCAGCACAAAGTTCAGGCCATATTGACTGATATTTCTGTCCCTGTGTGTCTTTAAACCTTTTGTTTATTACTATGCCATGACTTTTAAATTGAAATTCTATCGCAGCTCTACATCTCCTAAACGAACTAGAATAAAGCCGCAGCGGCCAATCAATGAAACAAGAAACACAAAATGGGGTTAGAAGTTAATAAATTATCATAACATATATAACCATGATATTTATTTTCTTTTTGTGATGTCAATATCAATCTTTCCTTTACTAACCAAAACTTCTTATTAAACCTATACTAAGCTTATATATAAATAAAGAAGAGAATGTAGATTCCTCATGTAGCAGTCGTGGCCGAGTGGTTAAGGCGTCTGACTAGAAATCAGATTCCCTCTGGGAGCGTAGGTTCGAATCCTACCGACTGCGAACTTTTTATTTTTTCACATCGTATAGCAAAGAAAGGAGTTGAAGCAACTTTATAAAAACCTTACTTCTTTTATTGAGCCCTACCTATTAACAAATGTTTTAAACAAGTTATAAAAACTCGATATCCATTTGATTGAGTGACATATCTTTCATACTTAATTTGTGTGGTATTTTAAAAAGAGTTGATAAAAATTGTCACTAAAATATTTACTTTTCAATGCAGTTTAAATGGGAAAATAAAAATGATTCATTGCCTTATTTATTAATTAAGAGAAATAGGATACATATTCACAGGTCGAAATTTTCAAAATAATTTCTCCCGGGACCTTTGGATCTGTAACCATAAATAGTTTTACACGGAACTCAAAAGGCGTTACTAGATATTATTTATTGGGGAATGCCAGGCCTCCACCGTGGTTCGGATCCCACGTTAAACTGTAGGTCCTCCATTTCATCTCACAATCACCCTACCATTAACACATTAGTGTAAGTGCGTATAAATCGAACGGGTAGTAAGACGTGGTGCTAATAATAATAATTATTGAGAGGATAGAGATAACCAGGTCCGTAATAATTTTTCTTCGGGGTGTATGGAAATATAGGGCGGGGGGTGGGAGGGGAGATAGGGGGAGAAAGGAAAGGATCTGCCTGCGTTGGATCGTGGGGAAATCCAAAACTGAAGTTGTCAATTAAAAAATAATAATCTAAATCCTTAATTAAGCGATTCAAAGTGTTGTAAAATATAATTCGCGTTGTAGCTATTTTATAAGCATAAGGTATTTGTGTATACATTATTAAAAAATAATAAAAAATAGACAATTATAATATAACTATCGGTAGCAATAGAAAAATTAAAACAACTAAATATGTTATGGATTAGTGTAGTTAGAGTATTGTTGTTCTTTATGGTGGACCATTCTAACTCGAGTCGGTGTTAACTGCATTTCTTAGCTAAATTCTTCTAAAACTATGCTTGCGACACTATCTCTGCTAGGCAGGCAGCTAGTTATTTGTATCATGCTGCTTCTTGTTATATATAGATTAAATTGTTGTATATAATGCAAAAAGTTTCTTTCTGATCAATATTTTGTTTCTAGCCTAAGTAAATATATAGATAGATAAAGTAAATTTTACAACTACTGGGTATATAATAAATACACAAGCATCGTCTTCTCAACGGGCAATATTACTAGGAAAACAGAAAAGTATAGAAGTTTGAAAGGTTTTAAATCGTCAATTTGAATCAAAGACCACCTGGCCTTTTATTTTCCTGGTACGGAACTTTATCTACACGTTGTTTGTAACCAATCGCATATTGTTTGTTTGTTTCAACAGTTCTTGCTGCAATTGTCGGGCAGTAGGGTCCAATCTAAATACCAGAGTGGGGGTGAGCTTCTAACCCGACCTCCTTCATCTGGGGTACAGAAGTTTCAAACGGACAGCAGCCAATGGCCCTTAAACCAACCCATCCCCAAGATAGAGGCCCTTGTTCAATGCTCGGGTAGGTGTTCAAAGTGCCATTTTTTAAAATATTCATACTCTAGTTTTCTGCACTTTAAAGCAGCCATCTCAACCGACGAGAAAATATAAATTGCTGTCAGGTCACTTGGCTTAAAATACAATGGTATGTGTCGTTTTCTGGAACTAATTCTCTTTTCTGTCTAAGCCTATTTACTCCCTCTTTGTCCTTCACCAGCAACGACCCTTTGTCATGGCAATAAGAAATAGGGGAAAGAAAACCTCGCAACTTTTCTTTTTAACGCCGCGTCCTATTTACCCGTTCCGGCTATAAGTTTTAGAAGTAAGCGGGCGATAAACCACCCCGGGATACGTTTCTTCTATCTCTGCACCCGGTCATTTCAGGAGAGGCGGAGTACGTGAACGATCACCCGCCCGTCCCGGGACAACTATTCGCAGCCTTTGTGTTGACTACAGAAGCTGTCGGAAACATCATCGATATCGACCCCTCTCCAGCTTTGGTGAGCGCTGCAGACATCTCGGCATTTTTCAATCGGTAGAACTCCCCTCTCTCGTGTGGGTGAGGAGGCCAACGTTTACCTGGTTTGAGACCAGGAGATATACTTAGATAATTTAATTTTGTTATATAGTTCCGTGGCCATCTTATATATCAAAATACTGAATCTTTGGTGATAGGGTTCTGTGTTAATATCCTAAGCTAAGTTGGTTTGTAAACTGAATGTCGATACATGCGTTAGTAGTATGAACAATTATGGTCTGGGACATTTCCCCCCTCAAAATGGCGGTGCCCATGATTTACATATTACACTATATATTATGTGGGTCAACCATGGTAATGTCTAATATTTACACTAAAGTCGTGTATAGAAATTATTACTAAATACACTAAAGAGTCACTATTTATGACGATAGACCAATTGCTATAATGATAATGATAATGGCTACTAATTACACTAAAGACGTGCCATAAATTTGTCACTAATTACACTAGAGCTGTGTATAACATTGGTTACCATGCATCTGGCGCCAAGCTATGTTTTGCCAATCAGTTGCCGTGGCCTTACTTCTAGGACCACTGGATCAATCACTTTATGGTTATATGCCCGATTTGGTCAACGTTTGGGATGTCCTACTCATAGTGGACCCTTGACCCACTCATGCACAGAATTTTAAATTTTTGACTTCATGCCCTTTACTTGTTTTCGAACCCGTGGCCTGTGGTGACCAAAGATTATAAGATATTGTAAGCTCGGGCATAAACCTAATACTTGGCCACTGCATTTTCAGAAAGAAAGCTTTCATTCATTTATTTTCATTTGAGTTATTTAACATGCACTTTCTGAACCGACCGATTATATCAGCACAAGACTTATAAACTAATACAAATATATAACAGACACAACACCCAGCTCCCAGGCCATTAATTCAACACTGTAAAAAAGTAAACATACATTCCACCAATGGTAAATATTTTGGCCATGCTGGGAATCGAACCCTGGAATCTTAGCCTAGGCAGACGCTGAACTAAGTTGTCAGACCATTATTTAATAAATACACTTTGTTTTCACAAGCAGGTGAGCTCAATGTGTTTTCTTGAAACTCAATAACATCATCAGCTCTGATTAACAATTTTGTTATTGGAGCTTATGACCATGATACTACCAGGGAGTTTTTTTGTTTTGAAAAATATAATCCTCATAACAATAAAAAATATTTACGTTTGTTTGTTGTTATTTTGTTTAAGCTCATGCCAGGAGTGGTTAGATTTCTGAGTGCTCAAGATATCCCTGGAAAGAACAATGCTATCCCATTTCCTACCGTATACACCACTGAGCCTGAAGAGGTATGTCTAGTTTTGTTAATATCTTGCATTTTCACTTTCTCAAAGAGAGAAGGTATTGCAACCTTTAAAATATTCTGTCTGGAGATTATGATGTATCTTTACGCTATATGTGTCCCCTAATCAAATAAAAGGGGGCTTACGAGTCTGAATGTTTCTTTGTAGGTACCTAGGACTAGGCCTATATCCGAACGTATTTGTGTATATTGTTCAAACTTTACAATGATCATAATCTTGAGGCCAAATCGTTATTTTGATTAAAGTCCTAAAATAATTGATACTTTACCAATGACTGATTTTAGAAGATACTATATACTTCTAAAATGGTTTTAACGATTTTTTTTCCTTAGAAATTTGCTAGTGTTAGCTATTACAATTTCATTTTTGTGACAAAGTTTGGTAATTTTTGCTGAAGCAGCTTTATTGTTGTGACCAACATTAGCTGATATTGTTGCATAATGCATTGTTGTGACAACGTTTTGTATTCTATTTTTTATTATTAGCACCGCGTCTTACTGCCTGTTCGGGTTATACGCACTTACGCTAATGTGTAATGGTAGGGTGATTGTGAGATGAAATGGAGGACCTACAGTTTAACGTGGAATCCGAACCACGGTGGAGATCTGGCATTCCCCACATTCACAAGATGTCTTGTCAGAGGTGAAGGAAGGGCTTGGTAATCTGATAAATCTTTGCCGCGACCGAAGATTGAATCCCGGCCGCCAACACAGTTTTGTATTATAACTGCTACTGTTTCATTACGACAAAGTTTTGTGGTTTAAGCTGCTACAATTTCATTGTTGTGAAAACTTTTGTATTTTAGCCATTACGATTTCATTGTTGCAACAAAGTTTTGTATATAAGCTACTGACATTTAATTGTTGTGACATTTATATTTTAGCTACTGTAGTTTTATTGTATTGACCAAGTTTGGTAGTTTATTAGCTACAGTTCCAATTAAGGAATAAGTTTGGTATTTTATCTGCTATAGTTTCATTGCGACTAAGTTTTATGTGTTAGAGACTGCAGTTTATTTGTTGTAACAATTTTTTAATTTTAACTACTACAGTTTCATTCTTGTGAATATTTTGTTTTTTTAGTTGCTACAATTTCACTGTTGTAACCAAGTTTTTTAAATTTAACTGCTACAGTTTGATTGTTGAGACCAAATGTGCTGTTTTAGCTGTTACGGTTTCATAGTTGTGAGTGTTCGTGTTTTTAGCTGTTCTGCAGTGGGAAAATCCTCTACGAGGGTCAGCCTGTGGGCATCATAGTGGCTGTCACTAGGAAACTGGCCAACAAAGCGGCCAACAATGTCCGGATACAATACTCCAATGTCGAAAAGCCTGAGATACAGCTCCGAGATATTGTCAGGACAAAGGCTGGGACGAGAGTGGACTTGGGGCAAGCAAGTGGAGCAGACATTGACAAAGGTGTCCGATACAATTTTTAATTTATTTTAATTTTTACTCTCTATTTTGGGGAAACAATTTATTTTATCCTGTTTAGCATCACATTACGGCAGTGTCTTACGAACAACACTATAGTGAAATCAGGCAAGGCAAGCCTGCTACCATATCTGGTTACTCAATGCTAGTATCTTAAAATCTATTTATTTTATGATCAATCACAGTAAGATTCATATCTTCAAGGGAGAATGGAGAGTATATTCAAAATTATACAAGTTCCATCTCATTTGATGTTTATGTCAGGTGCGACTGTCCCAATCGGCGTCACCCACGTCGTCAAAGGAAGCTTCTGTAGCAGCAGACAGTACCACTTCACCATGGAAACCCAGACCTGCCTCACCGTACCCACTGAAAATGGTCTGAACGTCTTCTCCTCTACCCAGTGGATGGACCACGTGCAAGGGGCTATAGCTCAAATACTCGCCATTCCTGAAAACAGGTGAGAACTGATACATAGGAAGAAGTTTTTCAGACAAGTAACTAGATGACGTATTTGAACGGTCAACAACTAGACAATTTGCGAATATTAGCTTGAACAAAAAAAGGACCATTTTATTCTAAGTTTTTTTGTAATTTGCAGTCTGAGTAATCTCGTTTTGAATGTGGGTTTATGGGAAGAGGTGGGGCAGCTACCTGAAACTAGCTTTGCGAAAGAAGGTTTATTGACCTTAGAATGCAATTTTTGCGTGATCTCTAGTAAAACCATCTTTAAAGTGAACTGTTTATTAAAATACTTGCTTGATATCGGTGTTGTCAATTGGGACTGCACTTAGCAATCCCCATGTTGAAGGACTAAAGCTCTCCCGATGATCGCAGTCATCTTAACCTGAAGGCTGTGTGTCTGGTGTGTGCCTTGTCTGTGTCCTAAGAAGCGAAGTTACGATTGCGCAGAGTTTTGAGATTATGTGTGGCTAATCATCTCCTGACTGGACACCCAAAGGATTGGTTGTTTTCTCCACATTCAATAAAGTCTCAGGGTGTAATAACCAATAGAGGTCGTGGCACTTGGATCCTTAAGAGATCTCGATGTCGGTATTTTGTTTCAGTATCGTCGTGAGCGTCAGGAGAGTCGGGGGCGGCTATGGCTCAAAGATATCTCGCCCCAATTTCACGGCCGCCGCTAGCGCTCTGGCGGCTCATATCCTCAACAAGCCGGTGCGCATGATCCTGACAATGGAGACCAACATGAGAGCCATAGGATTCAGGCCTGAAGCTCTTAGTAAATACGAGGCAAGTATTTGGATCAAAGATCAATCTTCATAGGAAGGACCTAAAGCCATATTAAAATTTTCTAACTTACCCTCCCTAGAAAAATTAACTTAATACTCACTTATTTAAATGACAACCACAAAAGTTATTATGACTACTTTCACACAGTCTGACGCCTTATCTCAGTGGATAACGTGTACACCTAAGAGTCCTGGGTTCGATTCCCAGTATGGCTGAAAATTATTGACCCACTTTGGTGGTCGAATGGTCTAAGGCAGGCATACCAAACTTGCGGACCACGGAACTTTTTTTTTATGAACCAAAATGCGATACAGTCCGATTATTATTTTTCCTTGACGTTGTAGAAATACACAATTCGGGTTTATGACATTTGTAAATTGGGAATTATTTGAGAAAATTTAGCAACTAAGGTTGGTGCACCAAAATCTTTACTCCCAAGATATCTATTAGAATATATATATATTTTAATTTGTTCCTTCGAAGTTCATCATGTTTGTCATCACAAGAGACAAGATTGTGAGAAGAGTTGTTTTATCTTATTACGGACACGAGTTTTCCATCAATAATTATTATGAATGTGACTTCAATATAAGATATAAGCTCAAAGCTTAGCACTTGCACCGTCGATACAAATAAAAGGTTGAATATTTCTGTGCGGAAAGAATAGAAAGCAAGTCTTAAAAGGTCACAGGGGGAATAGGGGGAAGGTCGATTGTATCTCAAATTGAATTAGTGCTGAAATCTGTTAGACTATCATAGGACCTTTATAATACACATTATATTGTGGTTAAAAGAGGTCTGTGTCATATTTAAATCAATTAAAAATAGTTATTGCTGGAGTCTTTATAGGGCTTGAGATATAAAAGTGGTTATCTTGGAAAATATGTATAATGTGACTGTATCTTTCAATTTTATAAAAAAAATATGTAAATTTCTCTTTAGCGCCTCATCTTACTACCCATTCCAATTATACACTTATGTACTAGTTACAGCAATGGTTTTAGGGAAAAGGAAGGTTATGTATAAAATGTACCCGCATTTGCGTGGAGGGTGAATGAAAAATCATTTTGTAGAAAAAACTCAGTATACCTGACCAAAATTCGAACCTCCATCTCCCCGTCATCGGCAATTTATTCTACTGCGAGAGTATCGCGTTAGACTATGTGGCCACCTAAGAGATTTGTTTTAACTAATCAAGACTTTTAAATGTTTGTTTTTAATAAATATGGAGATAATATTAAATTCTTTTAAATGCATCCCTCTCATTTTTTTTCAACGTGTCCCTTAAGATAAAACGTGTTTGAAACGTCTAGTTTAAGGCATCACTCTCTTGTAGACTTGCTTGCTGATAACAGGGATGTCAGGGTTCGAATCCCGGTCTGGTCCACTGAGGGTGTTTTTTTTTCCTAAATGGTTTTTCACTCTTCTGCCACGCAATTGCTGGTATCTAACCTCTAAAATGTTTCCTTCCTCGTCCGTACCCCATTATATTTATTATCATAATGCGTGTAACCTGAACAGGCGATTAAATAAAACTAGAATGTAAATGGCCTGTCCTAGTACAGGTTGGTGTTGATGACAACGGAAACGTAAAATACTTGAAGTCGGATTTATTCTGCAACATCGGCAGTTCCAACAACTACTCGTACGCTTTGTTAGTCCCTGTACTGGTCCCAAACTGCTACACGGCACCCGATTGGTCCGTCTTGAACCACGACGTGATGACTCACATTGCTGCCCAAGTTCCCACCAGGGCTCCAGGTGGGTCTCGTAAACACACAAGTAAATTTAGCGAACCAACTCACACTTCTAATTCCACTCAAACCTTCTGTTCAACTCAAACCTTCTGTTTCACTCAAACTTTCTGTTCCACTCAAACCTGCTGTTTCACTCAAACCTTCTGTTCAACTCAAACCTTCTGTTCCACTAAAACCTTCTGTTTCACTCAAACTTTATGTTCTACTCAAACCTTCTATTCCACTCAAACCTTCTATTCCACTCAAACCTTCTGTTCCACTTAAACCTTATGTTCTACTCAAACCTTCTGTTTCACTCAAACATTCTGTATCACTCAAACCTTCTGTTTCACTCAAACCTTCTGTTCCACTCAAACCTTCTGTTCCACTCAAACCTTCTGTTTCACTCAAACCTTCTGTTCCACTCAAACCTTCTGTTCCACTCAAACTTTATGTTTTACTTAAACCTTATGTTCTACTCAAACCTTCTATTTCACTCAAACCTTCTGTTCTACTCAAACCTTATGTTATACTCAAACCTTCTGTTCCATTCAAACCTTCTGTTTCACTCAAACCTTATGTTCTACTCTAACCTTCTGTTCTACTCTAACCTTCTGTTCTACTCAAACCTTCTGTTTCACTCATACCTTCTGTTCTACCCAAACCTTCTGTTTCACTCAAACCTTCTGTTTCACTCAAACCTTCTGTTCCACTCAAACCTTCTGTTCCACTCAAACCTTCTGTTTCACTCAAACCTTCTGTTTCACTCAGCCTCATTCTTGTGTAAGGTCAAGGGCGGAACCATTCACTATTCGAGGGATTCAGGTAATTGAAATTAGCAGTTCATTCATCTAGTTCAGTCGTTCGTGAGCCTGCGACTTGTAATTTAATCGTCCGCAAACTACTTACAGCTTGTAGTTAAGTCATTCGTGGACGACCTACCTGCAACTTGTAGTTCTCCTTTTCGTGAACTACCTACAGCTTTTTTTTAAACAAACACGTATTCAACTAGCTATAAGATAAAGCTCATTCTAATGAAAACTTGACTGTATTATATAAATATATATTTTACATATAACTATACTATTGCATTTAATCATCTTAAAGATCACGAGTCAGTAATATTGATCTAGCATCTTCCCTGTTGCATTATCAGCTACCTTCCAGTGCATCGCTTCTATAGAGTACATCATGCAGCACATCGCCAATGTCGTAAAGAAAGATCCAGTCCAAGTACGAATCAACAACATAGCTGCGGTCCACCCTGTGCTGAGCATGATAGCTGAGCTGAAAACATCTTCACACTACGACGAGAGACTAAAAGACATCGAAGTTTTCAACAAGGTGAGTTGAAGACATCTTCACAGTACGACGAGAGACTAAAAGACATGGAAGTTTTCAACAAGTTAAGTTGAAGACATCTTCACACTACGATGAGAGACTAAAAGACATCGAAGTTTTCAACAAGGTAGCATTTGAATGTCGTGTAACCACACTTCCGAAAATGATTCGATATTTTTTAACGAGTCTAGTTGTTCCTCGTTTCGAGTCCTCGCTCGAGAATTTTAGTGAGTAGATTATTGATCAAACTCAATTAGGTTTCGTCCACCAGTAAAATTAAGAAAGTTACACAATTAAATAACTTGCAACACTAAACATAAAGATTTCATTTGAATGCGCGACTTTAAGAGCTTGTTGAGAGCCTAAGTCGGGGACCAAAGGTGCTATGCATTATATAATTAATATGATTCTCAGGTGAATCGGTGGAAGAAGAGAGGTATCTCCCTGGTCCCGATGCAGCATGATCTTCTCTTTCTCGGCACGTTCCGCGCGCTGGTGTCCATATACGGTGCCGACGGTACAGTCACTGTCCAACACGCTGGCACGGAGATCGGGCAAGGGATTAACACCAAGGTAACCTAGGTAGGGTTTTGATGGGACGGACCTTGATAGGAACATTATCTGAAGGGGAACTCCGGGAGTGATAGTCATACTCCTAACGATTCACTGCGATAAACAAGACCGAAGCAGGGGGACGGGGGTTCATACACCCCCTGCGAAATTTTATGAACAAAATATACATGGCTTTATTTATGGCTCAAACAATATCAAAATTAAGATACAAATACAAATTAGGAGGATGTGGTACCATAAAAAGCACTTCAAAGAGCTTCTAGAGGTGTTAAATATTTCGAAATTTTCCTAGCCTTCGGCATTTTAAGGGTTATTTTACCATAAAAAAATACTTCACAGAGTTTCAAAAAGTGTTTAATATTTAGAATTTTTCCAAGCCTTCGTCCACTAGGGTGTTATTATACCATGAAACAAAACCCCACTTCAGAAAGCTTATAGAATTGTTTACTATTTAGATTTTTTCTAACTTCCAGCAATTGGGGGATGTGTCCACTGTCCCCCCCCCCCACCTGAAATTATTGGCTGGCTACGACCTTGGTGATATAATTAAAAAAACTTTTAGAATAACAATGAAAAGATGAGAAAATATTTTGTAGACAATATTCCCATTTTTTTTATTACTACAAACGCTTTGATATAATGAAAGGCTTACGAGGTAATTACAAAAAACTATTTTAGGCCGCCATTTTTTTCTCAAGATTTTAAATGTAAAATAAAGTTTTAAAAGTGGCACTATATTATATTTTATTCCCCACAAAAACTATACCAATATGTCAAATGTCATGTTAGTATCAAAAAGTGGGCGATTGTTATGCTTAACAACTCCACTATTATGTCCAAGCAACCGGCTATAGTGGTCAGTGAACCTGACTACGAGTCTAGGTGTCCCGGGTTCGAAGATAAAATAAGATCCACTATTTGTTGTATTTCAATTGTTTGTGTTCAAGGTAGCTCAAGTATGCGCACATACCTTGGGAATCCCCCTAGATCTGGTGTCCATCCAACCCTCCAACAGTGTGGTAGCGGCCAATGGTGATTCTACCGCGGGATCTGTCACAAGTGATACATGCTGCTATGTAAGTACCTTGAGAGATCCCCTTGATCTAAGGTGGCATGTGCTGGTCGAATCTTGTGTTTACAAAATAGAGAATGGATAAACACTCTTTGTCTACTTGTGTGTGTTGGATAAGGCGACAATCGAGTGCTGTAAGATCCTTCTAGCGCGTTTGGAGCCGGTTCGTCTGACCCTGGTTGACCCAACATGGCAGACACTAGTGTCGACAGCTAAGGCGTTGGAGGTGGATTTAACAGCTGTGTACATGTGAGTTACTGAAGGGAAGTATGGTGGAAGTAGCCATGTTACTCTACACATACTTGAAAATTGCCTGGGCCTACATATAAGCGTACAAGAACATTTTAATTAGAAATAAACCCTTTTATTTAAGTTAAATAACAAATTTCCCTTAATACTTACTTTCTCCATGGCAACGTTTATACTTAAGATTAATTACTCCCGAGGGTGTTAACACCAAAAACATCAAACGCGCTTCGGTGGACGTACGATCTAACGTGCTACTCCCGCAATAGACTAGACTGCCGATGACAAGGAAATCGGTGTTCGATATCAGTCGGTTGTACTGAGGGCAGTTTTTCCTAAATAGTTTTCCACTCTCGTGTGTGCAATTCCTCTAAATTCAGCCTTCCTCATCCCTAACCGATTATATTAATTAGTACATAGGCGTACAGCCCAAACGGGTAGTAAGACGCGATTATAAAAAAGTAGTAAAGAAACAAATGAATAGAAGCCTTTGTAGACACGATATGTTCATAAATCATATTTCATTTTTTTTATTACATATGTTAATTAAAATAATTTTATGGTTGGCCCGACATCTGTCCCCCCCCTCCCCCGGACTATCCTCCGTGCTTCCTATCTACCCCCTCATTCTTCTTATAACCCACTCGTCTCCTAACACACTATATTTTGAAATATAATAGGCTCTAGGTGCTACTTCCTCTCAACTGGCCCAAACCATTCACACCTATCTGTTAGATTCCCTCTCAAACCACACTCCTTCAGCACCCATTCGTTACTGACTCTGTCCATACGAGTTTTTACACTTACATCTCCTAGATATCTCATTCCAACCACATTCACCTTTTATAACTCTTCCCTAAATAACATATCTATTGTGCAGATGGGTGTGTACGTGTTTGTGTATTCTCATGGTAGTTATATGACTTCACCAGGTTCTCCTCACAGAGAGAGGGAAAGCCCTACGCCGTGTACGGCGTGTGCGTGTCAGAGGTGGAAATTGACGTTTTGACCGGCCAACAACAGGTCAGTCGGGGGATAACAGGCTGGGTCCAAAGAGTGTATAAAGAGAGGGGGGAACCCCCATCGGAATTTATCGATGGACCTCTCCAAAGGCGGGTGGACGTGGACACATAACTTGTATTAGTATAAAAACCACTTATCGGCTAAAGGCAGGGCTGTTTTATCCATTAAGAGCGTTCATCATAGCACGCCCAGCTCAATTTCCGTCTCGCACGATGTATGAGAGTAGAAGGGAAAAGAATAGACCTCTGAAATGCCAGAAATGTGTGCAATGCATTCGTATTTGTATGATTACTTGAAATTTTCCGCGGTGATGATGATGGACAACGAAACAGAGCTTCTTGTTAATAGCTACAGTATGTTCCTATTAATACAGAATACAAATGTATGCACAGTGCTTTTCTGGGAAGCAATCCTAAAATGTCCATAAACGCCCTTTTCAACGCGGTTTCCAAATATCATTTAATATTATTACAATGTTCAGTACTAGGAGCCTCTACTACCACTTTATCTCCATTAATGTTTAGTAAGAAATGAACGAAGTGCTCGTGTTCGTGCAAATAATTTACGATTTCTATCCGACTGTATCACAGAGTTAATGGCTATGTGATGCACGCTCTTAAGCCGACTAGGCACAGTGCCCTGAGCCTACGAAACTTTTTAGGCATACAATATTTCACTTGAAAAAATATACAATGAAAGAATCCTAAAATAAGAAACAGCAAATTTAAATTTAAAATATTTATTTTGTTATTTGAATGACAAAAAAATACATCTAAGTCGTCATGTTTATCAACAGCCCTATGCTGGTGGTGCGCTGGGGTAAGAATGAGCTACTGACAACATCGACGGACCAGTGTTGCAAAATTTGTCTTATATTTAAGGGAAGATTAACACCTTAGCACAGTCGGTAGCGTGTCTGTCTACTGAGCTAAGGCTCCCGGGTTTGATTCCTGGTATGACCGAAACATCATTGATGCAAATGGGGGTATAACCTTTCACCTTGATAAATTGACGGGATGGAAACTGGATGTTGTACCTGTCCTAGTATTAAGTTAGATTATAAGATGTATAAAGCTACGACAGGCCTAGCAAGCCGGTAATGGAAAAAATATGGCTTGAATAAAAAACTGACCAAAGGATGGAAAAAGTAATGGGGGTAAAAAAAGTTAAGGAAAGATTGAACACAGAAAAACAAGAGAATGACAACGCTGTTTCCCCAATATTAAGCATGTAGTATCGTCAGAGATGATATCCAGTGTTGTGTTGTTGATATCAAGGGTGAGCCCACGGCAAGGTATCGGATGGTCCCTTTGTTCCAGGTGAAAAGGGTTGATATCTTGGAGGACGCGGGTCAGAGTATCAGCCCGTTGATTGACGTTGGGCAGGTGACGGGGGCGTTCGTGATGGGGATGGGAGTGTGGACACACGAGGACATCGTCTACGACCCGACCACTGGGGCCGTCCTGACCAACAGGACTTGGGTGAGTCGGCTCTCGCGTCGTCGTGATGTCATATTAATTGGGTTGTCACGCTTGTGACGTCATGCTAGCGTCTGCGGACACGTGGTTTAGATGCCAGATTAAAGTTTCACAGTCAGGTCTGTGACACTTCTCCGTCTCATATGACGTCACTGGTCAAGACGGAAATGTTTTAGTTTGTCGAAAGTCCTCACCAAACTGTCTCCGGTAGGCCGGGGAATCCCAGCCAGGTTTCTATACCTGTTGACATGGGGGTGGGGGGAGATAATGTCATAATGAGAGGCCAATGACCAGTTGCAACACGCTATATCATATAGATAGCATCAAGATGACATGAAAGTAGGTCACAGGATCAAAGGTCAAATCTTGCTGAGGTATCACTCTTTCTACTTGAACTTGATTAGTCACAGGACCAAAGGTCAAATCTTGCTGAGGTATCTCTCTTTCTACTTGAACTTGATTAGTCACAGGATGAAAGTAGGTCACTGATTACGTCACCAGAATGTTGCAGCCTTGACTTATCTAGTCTTATCAACGAACTTCACCATTTTAAATAGATATACATTGTGATGAGAAATAATGTTTTTAATGATAATATTTTGCCCCCTCAGAACTACTACCCGCCCGGAATGAAAGACATTCCCGTTGATTTCCGAGTCACCTTGAAAAAGGACAGTCCAAACCCTATCGGCGTCGCAAGATCAAAAGGTATGTGTATTATCCGTGATCACGATCAAATTAACGTTCACGTAACTTAAAGAAGCATACTGTGTAGTTTGGATTCACGTATTGTAAATAAACATAAAGTGTTATCAGGGTTAACGTAACGTAAATAAACATGGGGTTTTATCAGGGTTAACGTAACGTAAATAAATATATGGTGTTATCAGAGCTAACGTAACGTAAATAAACATATGGTGTTATCAGGGTTAACGTAACGTAAATAAACATATGTTGTTATCAGGGTTAACATAACGTAAATAAACATATGGTGCTATCAGGGTTAACGTGACGTAAATAAATATATAGTGTTATCAGGGTTAACGTAACGTAAATAAACATATGGTGTTATCAGGGTTAACGTAAAGTAAATAAATATGGGATTTTATCAGGGTTAACGTAACGTAAATAAATATATGGTGTTATCAGAGCTAACGTAACGTAAATAAACATATGGTGTTATCAGAGCTAACGTAACGTAAATAAACATATGGTGTTATCAGGGTTAACGTAACGTAAATAAACATGTTGTTATCAGGGTTAACATAACGTAAATAAATATATGGTGCTATCAGGGTTAACGTGACGTAAATAAATATATAGTGTTATCAGGGTTAACGTAATGTAAATAAACATATGGTATTATCAAGGTTAACGTAACTTAAATAAACATATGGTGTATAAGGGTTAAAGTAACGTAAATAAACATATGGTGTTATCAGGGTTAACGTAAATTAAATAAATATATGGTGTTATCAGGGTTAACGTAAAGTAAATAAATATATGATGTTAACAGGGTTAACGTGACGTAAATAAATATATGGTGTTATCAGGGTTAACGTAACGTAAATAAACATGGGGTTTTATCAGGGTTAACGTAACGTAAATAAATATATGGTGTTATCAGGGTTAACGTGACGTAAATAAATATAGTATGTTATCAGGGTTAACGTAACGTAAATAAATATATGGTGTTATCAGGGTTAACGTAACGTAAATAAACATATGGTGTTATCAGGGTTAACGTAACGTAAATAAACATATGCTGTTATCAGGGTTAACGTAACGTAAATAAACATATGGTGTTATCAGGGTTAACGTCATGTAAATAAACATATGGTGTTATCAGGGCTAACGTAACGTAAATAAACATATGATGTTATCAGGGTTAACATGACGTAAATAAACATACGGTGTTATCAGGGTTAACGTAACGTAAATAAACATATGGTGTTATCAGGGTTAACGTAATGTAAATAAACATATGGTGTTATCAGGGTTAACATAAAGTAAATAAACACATGGTGTTACCAGGGTTAACGTAACGTAAATAAACATATGGTGTTATCAGGGTTAACGTAACGTAAATAAACATATGGTGTTATCAGGATTAACGTAAAGTAAATAAACATATGGTGTTATCAGGGTTAACGTAAAGTAAATAAACATATGGTGTTATCAGGGTTAACGTGACGTAAATAAACATACGGTGTTATCAGGGTTAACGCAACGTAAACAAACAT
The DNA here is from genome assembly GCA_902151425.1 of Timema shepardi. Taxonomy (NCBI): domain Eukaryota; kingdom Metazoa; phylum Arthropoda; class Insecta; order Phasmatodea; family Timematidae; genus Timema; species Timema shepardi. The sequence continues at coordinate 25,756 of CABFVX010007379.1, forward strand.
ATGGTGTTATCAGGGTTAACATAACGTAAATAAATATATGGTGTTATCAGGGTTAACGTGACGTAAACAAATATATGGTGTTATCAGGGTTGACGTAACGTAAACATAGTTCTTTTTTGTTGCTAAACATCTCAAATTCTGAAAGAGTATAGTAAGGCAAAAATATAACAACGAAAAAAAGTCTCCATTTTTTTTGAAACAAGGGTTGAGGTACATTTTTTGGCGGCCATGTATCTGATATTGTTACCACTGTGGTTATTTTTTATAAATAGTATATTTTATTTGTGATCCGAATTATCGACGATTCGGATATTTGACGTTTGAATTTCCCGACTCGCCAAACATTATGTCTGCGAGCGTCTTTGGTTGAAAGAACTTCTGAATTAAACATACCATCCATCTTGATTTTTTTTTTAGGTACCGGTGAACCTGCCGTGTGCCTCGCTGTGTCGGTGTTTATCGCTCTACGCAACGCCATCAACTCCGCAAGAACAGACGCCGGCGTCGCGAGTGGCTGGTATGACCTGGGTCAGTTTTAATAACGTCACTATCTCTGTAAATGTCATTCTTATCCGGATAGCGTCTTTTATACAGTCCAATTTTCAAAGGAAGAACCTTATACGACACATAAAAAAAGAGTTACTAAATCTACTGTCACGTGTTACTACGTCGAATCATGTTTTTGCAGCCGTAACTTTTGATAGATGATATCAATAATTATAAAAACAATAATTATCATCATCATCATCATCATCATCATGAACAGCTTCATGACACTTACTAGGTATGTTTGGAACATAAGACCCCTTTCCTCCCTCCACCTTGACCCAGTATTCTCCTCTCTCCTCCACACTCCTCATTACTTCCTTGGTCCTACTCTCGGCCTCCTACTCTCACCTCCAAATCCTCCTGGTCATCCTTTCCCCCCCTCTCCATTCTCCTCACGTGGCCATCCCACCGTAACTCGTGCCTTCTCTCTCCTGTCCTGGACCGGCTATTCCTTTACTGTTCCTCTTACTCTCTCATTTATCATCCCGTCACATTTTGTCCCGTTCCTCTACTACCCCCGTTTCTGCGGCAGGTAACTCCCTTGCACTTGTCTGACACATCCCTGCTCCAAATCAGACTTCTCCCACTTCTGCTTGCCTTCCCTTCCTCTCTTATTACTCTCCTGTTCCTTCATATCTCTCTTACTACTATCCTGTTCATTCCTATCTCTCTTATTACTCTCCTGTTCCTTCCTATCTATCTTATTACTCTCCTGTTCCTTCCTATCTCTCTTATTACTCTCCTGTTCCTTCCTATCTATCTTATTACTCTCCTGTTCCTTCCTATCTATCTTATTACTCTCCTGTTCCTTCCTATCTATCTTACTACTCTCCTGTTCCTTCCTATCTCTCTTATTACTCTCCTGTTCCTTCCTATCTATCTTACTACTCTCCTGTTCCTTCCTATCTATCTTACTACTCTCCTGTTCCTTCCTATCTATCTTATTACTCTCCTGTTCCTTCCTATCTATCTTATCACTCTCCTGTTCCTTATTATCTTGTTATTATTTCCAGATGGCCCTTTGACAACGGAAGCGATCTTCCTCAACTGTTCTACGACACCAAACCAGTTCTCACTCTAGAACAAGGTCATATTAAAGGGGAGTATTACACACGATCAATTAACTCCTTTTTATGTAATTACAAAATTAATAAGCTTGAAGTTATTATCTTTAGGGCCATATCCAGTAATTTTGTTTCAGGAACGGGGGGAGAAAGTGTTGGTGGAGTGGAAGAGGGTTAGGGGGGGTTGAGTGTTCTTCTTGAGACGGTTAATTTTGAAATCCTCAGATGCCAAGGCTTTAATTTTTGTTTAGTCTTAAATTTTTCTTTAATCATTTTAAAGTTATTTTTAACAAAATAATAGAAAATGTAGATGTTACAAATTTTAAGACTAAAAAAAAAGCTAAGGCGTTGATGAGTAATTCAACACAATATATTATATTAACCGGGGAGGGTAAAAGGTGGATTATGGGAGGGGATTTTGATTCCTCAAAACACCCTTTCTCTGTACGTCCCTGTTGTTTTTTTTTCAAACAAAAGTGGAAGCACACAATATTTTTTTTTCTATTTACTTTGTACAAACCTAATAATTTTTCAAGGGGTATATTAAATTTTCAACAGAATGTTTTAATGTTAAATCAATTATTTAAATATAACTTTTTATGTAATATTAATAACTTATTATTATTGGATTCGCTCTTTATTTTTTGTTTCTTGAATTTTCTCTCTTTATATATTATTATTATTATTATTATTATTAAGTTACTACTAAATCAATATTGTTGTAATTGATTATACATAAAGTTGTAATTTTGTTTGCAAGGCTTGTAATCTATATTTTCCCCGTACTTGTCTAGCCTGTCAGTATGGTGTCCTGACCATTCCTCACCGTGACAATTGCGTCCAAAGGGTCGAGCTATTTGAATTATTTATTTATTAACACATGAAAAGTTAGGTTAAGTTAGGTTGGGTAAGATTCATAACTATATAGGGCCTATATGTATACATTATGGAAGGTTTGATTGTTAGGTTTGTGTAATAATAATTGTTTTATTATTTTAAACAATAAGTTGAGCCTTTTTCTAGGCCCTATTTGTGACGTCATATAACTTTTACACTTGTATGTGGTAAACAAGCAGTTAGAATTGGCTTGGTTGGAATAGGTAGTTGTGCGAGCTTAGATAATGTAATCTCATTTAAGGCCAACTCAGGCAGAAAAATAAACAACTGTACGCAATAGTCGCTATTTCTTGGATGTATGGAGTTGTGATAGTTATTTATATTCGTTGGTATTGATCGGCCTTTAGAATAGAATGAAAACCATTGGTGGATGAACCCACCCTGAGGGTAGGTAGCCGATCTGTTCTCCAGCTTCGACCTCTAAGATCGATATCTATCTATCTATCTATCTATCTATCTATTTATTGACTTTCGAACGATTGGAAATACGTAAGAATAAGATGTCGATACATGGAATACTTAGTTTTTTCTTTAAATACAACGCTGCTAATGTACAAGCATTTTATCTCAGGACTATTTTTTAAATCTATATTTCTTCTTTCCCCGGTGGTCCACTAATAAAAAATTAAATGAATAAATAAAACAATTGTGATACGTGGCGTGTGTCTCAGTTTCAATACCACGCTTGTATCAGGTGAACAGGAGGCAAGATGCCATTTGGTTTGTGTAAGCTCTTTCCACTCCTGCTCTCCTAGTAGAATTTCCCGCAGAGAAGACAAGAACGTTACTCGCGCACAGTGTTCGTTTATTTATTTTATCAGCAACAGGAGCCCTTTTTGATCTACCTACTTATTACCTACCACACAGAGAAAAACATTAATTTTGTTTATAATTTAAATTGATGTAAAAATGTTACAAGGTAATTAATTTTAAGGTTTACAAAATTTAAAAAGATTTAATTTAATAACAACTTTAATGGGGTCCCGGCAAAGATTTATCTGATTACCAAACCCTTCCTTCACCTCTGACAAGACATCTTGTGGATGTGGGGAATGCCAGGCCTCCACCGTGGTTCGGATTCCACGTTAAACTGTAGGTCCTTCATTTCATCTCACAATCACCCTACCATTACACATTAGCGTAAGTGCGTATAACCCGAACGGGTAGTAAGACGCGGTGCTAATAATAATAATAATAAACTTTAATGGTCTACAATGGTAGTAAGTTTTAAAAATTGTACACAGATAAATAAATAAGTAGTTTTTGTTTATTCATTAATGCTATGCTGTCTTTAATCGAAATTGTCATAATTAATTAGTTGGAGCAAAATATCAAAGGAATTATAACATACTGTTGTTTCTACATTTAAGTTAAAACAAAAATTGGCAGTCTAACTAACCAACGTCTGTTTTTTTCTGGTTTACTAATTAAATTTCTCACAGAACGCAACCGCAACGACGACATTTAAAAAAAAAATCTACAAGGAATAAATAAATTTTATTGGTGATTATTTTATTTTCCCTCACTACTCCTTCCCTCTTCGGAGTTGAGCTAGGTACTCATATTAATTAGATTCTAAGAAAACAATATATTTTTTAAATATAAAACTATGGACATACATTATATAGTTTATTATTATTATTTGGTGAAGGGTTTGTAAAGTTGTCAATAAAACATTATGTGATCTAAGAGTTTGGTAAATTCGTAAATAAGTTTTAAAAATCTGATGGAAAGTACACACTTAAAAAGATTATAAAAATAATTATATACGAGATGGGTTTATTCTTTCGTAAAATAATAATAAAATAACTTCGCAGTCGGTAGGATTCGAATCTACGCTCCCAGAGGGAATCTGATTTCTAGTCAGACGCCTTAACCACTCGGCCACGACTGCTGATGTGAGTACCGAAGTCTTATTCTAAATTCCTACATATACTTTTATAATAAATAATCTTTTGAAAGAAATACATTTTGTGTATTAATTAGTTAGGTGTTATTTATTGCAAGATTGTTGATTCTGAATTTAATATGAAAGCCAAATCGATCAAAGGAGGAGCGCGGTCTCGTTAATAATATCAAGATTGATTGACCTGCCTGACCCACTATCGAAAGCTTTTTTTTTTATCACCTACAAAAGCAGATCCAGCTAGTCTCTTCAAGCCCCCTTCTGTATTAGGAGAACATAACACTTTAGGTGGTAACACTGCGTACACAATCCAAAACTACTCTTTAGCTTTCAAACCCTTCTCATAGATGTCTCTCATGTACCGTTCCCTACCTTCAACTCTAACCGCTAGAGGCGACAATAGCCGGGAAGAGGGTGTGTGGAATCTATAAGGAATTTAATGTCACAAAAATAGGAACATTTGCAAGTGTAAGAAAAAAATTGAATTATTTATTCAAGGTAAAACAATAGAGGTAAATAAATAATACATGGCCTCACAAGGCAAACTGAAGTGTGTTGGAAAATATAAATATGGTAGAGACTGCTCTTGCGCAGTATGTTTGGGGATATATTTCTCAATCCCAAAGTAATAGTAGTCCTTGACGAAAACAACGATTAAAACAAATGAGTAATAACATAAATTATTTATATGAAATAGTCTGGAAGAGGCCCAATAATAAAAAAAATCGTTAATATAATAGTAAAGAGCTTCTCTACTTGGTTAACAAAGAGGCTGAATCATCTATGTGACTTCAGACTAAACAAACAGATTAAATCATTAAACCTTATAATCCTTATTATATTAATAAATAGCATAAAGAGCTTGAAATGTAAATTTATAAGGTATTTCCACTATTGGAATATCAAAGAGTTTAAATTCCGACTAAGCAAATAGGTTAAAGCATTAATCCTTTGAAACCTTACAGTAGTAAGTGGCCAGCTTTATCTGATTTATTACCCGTCACTTTGAGCCACGCCCCTTATAGTGACTGTCTTGGTGACGTCAG
>CABFVX010007380.1:0-31207 GCA_902151425.1 Timema shepardi
CAGAGGTGAAGGAAGGGTTTGGTAATCAGATAAATCTTTGCCGGGACCGAGGGTTGAACCCCGGCCGCCAGCATAGAAGTCTGACATCTTACCCCTAGACCGCCAGGTCACCTACATTATAGAAGTTAAACGAGGACAATTGAACTAAATCAGCGGTGATTACGATGTTTGAGGTATCGGTCTCTCCTTCTCGCCACAGATGAAGTAAAGTCTGCCACTATGATAATTTAATCTAGTAATCTTTGATAGGATCTTCGTGATATGTTTTACTATCACCATAAGACATAGTTTTAAATGTCAGAGTTCTGACTAGTTTTTTCTATGTCCATAAGATGAGGTTTTGAATGTTAAAGTTTCTGATTTGTTTTTATATATCCATAATACATAGTCTTGAATACCTAGGCAATACCTAGACACCCAATATATATGGCCAGGTTCAGGCTAGGCTAAATCTTTAGATCAAATAATGGTGGAAATCAGGTTATCTATATCTTTGTTCCATGATATAGTTGGGTCTTTGACTGATACCAGTCTCTAATATTTCTATTGTTGTACCTTTGTACGGTGTTCAGCTCGACTTGTGTTGATATTTATATATACTACTGAATGAAAAGGCAGTAGTAGACCGGTGCAGGTTGACTACAGGAGAACGTTGGCACGCCGGTTGCGGTTCCCTAACGGAGTACAGGAGTCACACAGGGGGCGTATCTATCAACCATCTTTTGTCTTCGTTGGTGGCAGTGAGAATGATGAAGCCTACATAGTATAATGACGAATTTTGTGTTTATTGTACTTGGGAGTAAATTTCTTCTCTCGTACATACTCCTTTGGGTTTGAGTTTCCCCTGTTGCCATTACCTCCCTACTTGCCAATAGAGTCATCGACCAGTAGAGGAAGTTTTGGCTGATTTGTTATGCGAGTTACAGGTTGTTTTCACAGACCCTTATCCTCGTTGCATGAACTTAGCATTACATGACTTGGCACCTTTGATTTATTTGTAAGATACACGTTTTTGGTTTGTTTGTAACCCGACTCAGGATGTCCACATTGACAGAAGCGTCAAGCTAGGTCACCTGCGAAAGGGCTGTATTTTTTTGCGAGTTACAGGCAGCCTTTGCTAGCCCTTATACTCATGGAATGATGGTGAGAAATGGATGATTTTATTTGATGATTGATGTAATGATTATGAGGTTGTGAATGTTAACGTTTTACCTTTTACCGTTACCGTTTTACCTTGTTACCATTTACCTTGTTACTTTTTACCTTACCATTTATTTTATCGTGTTACCTCTTTACTCTATCCTTGGCCGTTTATATGGTCTTTCTTCCTGCGGGTCTTAGTTACCTAGTGTCCTTATAATGGGGTTTTCATAGCTTACTACTTGTTCATAAAACCTGTTTTTTTTTCATGGAAGAGTTCAGCGAGTGTCTTGCTTTTTATCATTGTGTGTAGATGCTCGATTCTTGTCCATATATCCACACCAGTTATAGTCCTGAGTATTTTATTTTGGGTTGTTTGGAGTTTACTGAAATGGGTCTTAGCTGCATAGCCCCATACTACGCAGCTGTAAAGTATGATCGGTTGTATCGCGCATTTGTAGATCGTAAGTTTTGTTTGTCGACTTAGTTGATTACCTTTAAGAAGCGGGTAAAGTTGAATGAAAACCGCCTTTGCCTTCCTATTGGTTTCAGTGGTGTGTTTTGCCCATGTTAGCTTCTTGTTTATATGTATCCCTAAGTATTTTGTGTCAGTCTTGAATGGTATTTCTTCTTGGTATATCGTAAAGTTTTCCGGTGATATCTGTCTTCTTCTAGATACGACTACTGCTGTTGATTTGATTGCATTTACTCTGATTCTCCATTTGGAGAGCCAGAATTCAAAAGTCTTTAGGTATTGTTGAATTGTTAAAGAGGCGTAATAGATGTTCCTTTCCCTGGTGTATATCAAAGTATCGTCGGCAAAAAGTCTTATAGTCATTCTCGGTTTGGTTGGGACGTCTGACACATAGATATTATACAAGAAGGGAGCCAGCACTGACCCTTGCGGTACTCCCGCCTCTGCTTGTACTCTTTCCGATAGGGTGCCTTCGACAGATACTTGAAATTGTATATTATTAAGGTAGTTGTAAATCAGATGTATATCGCCGCGTGGGAAGTTATAGTTTTTCATTTTTTGGATAAGGCCGAGACGCTTTCTCCACGTCAAGAAATATGGCTATTAAATATTCACGGTTGTTGAAGGAGTCAGTGGCGTCTTCAGTGAAGTTCAGTAATGGGTGGAGGGTTGAATGTTGTCTTTTAAAGCCAAATTGAAGGTCAGGAATTATCTTGTGTTCTTGTGTGTGTATTTTTAGTCTTTTTAGTATCAGTATTTCAAATAGTTTACCTGTCGTGTTTAATAGACTAATAGGGCGCCTATTTTGAGGGTAGATGACGTTTTTTCCAGGTTTTGGAATAGTTACCACCTTAGCCTCTTTCAAGATATTAGGGAAATATGCAATTTTAAGGGCTGCGTTGAAAATCAGTGTAAGGTGGTCTATTGCTGTTTCGGGTATGTTTTTTTATCATTTCGTTTTTTACTGCGTCTAGTCCTGTGGCCTTGTTCTGTTTTAGCTGTATGGTAGTGGCTTGGATCTCTCGTTTTGTGACGGGGGCTGGTGTCTCTGTTATGGGTCTTTGTACGAAGTTTTTGACTGATCTGGTGACTTCTCTGTTGAAATTTTCGGCTTGTATGGGATTAGGCTTAAGTTGATCTTATAGAGTTAGTGCTATTGCTTTTGCTTTGTCCCCGCTGTTGTAAGCCATTCCAAGTTGCCCATGGATGGCTGGCGTGTTGGATCTTTTTGAAGTCCCTTTAAGTACTTTGGTTAGGGTCCAGGTTTTCTGCAGGCTGGTGGCTGTGTCAGTAACAAATGTATTAAAGTGGTTTTTCTTGATTTGGTTGACTGTTCTTTTTACTATTGCCTTGAGTCTGTTGTATCTGATGCGTTCGTTAGGAGTTCTTAGTCTCTGCCGGTCCCTACGGGCTTCTCTCTTAAGGGCTAGCAAATAGCTTATTTCAGGGTGGTCGATTTTGAATTCATGTTGTTTTGGGATGTCGTAGTGTTGAGCTTGTAGGGTTCTTGCAGGGTTGTAAATAAGTCTATGGCTGCGTAGATGTCCTGCTCAGTATGTATGTCTATGTTCCTTGGTAGGGCTTCTTGTAGGTCCAATTTGTATTTATTCCAGTCGGTCATGCTTATTTTTGGTTTGCGCCAGTTGGTTTGATGTTCAAGGTTGACTTCCCATTCACATAGTAGTGGGTTATGGTCTGAGTCAAGCTCTTGAAGTACTGTTATCGAGTCTGGTGTTATTTTTAGGTTGGTTAGAATTATGTCTATTATGTCTGGTATATGGAGATAGTTTCCGGGATAGTAGGCGGGTGTATCTGGTGCTAGTATGTTGTAGTCTGTTTAGTTCGAGTGCTCCTCCAGTATACGTCCATTGGTGTTTGTCATTCGACTATTACATAATTCATTTTTACTGTTTAAGTCGCCGCCTATGAAGAAGTTGTCGGCTGACGTGACATTATCTAGGTCTTGTTTTAGTAGCCTCTTGGACAGTGGGTTGTAAGTGGCCACGAAGTTGATATGGCCGTATTTGGTGTTTATTGTAACCGTTGTGACCTCGAGGTTTTGTGAGTCATAGTTGTCTGCTTCATAGTGTGGTATTTTTTGTTTTACAAGAACAGCTGTAGCCCCTCCCCTTCCATGTTCTCTGTCCGTCCGGGTATATACTGTATCCTACGATGTTCAGTCGTTTGTTAGCTTGTAGGTGAGTTTCACAGATGAGGGCCAGGTCAATACCATAGGTGCTTATTAACTGTTCAAGTTCGTGTTTCTGGTTCAGAATTCCATTGGAATTCCAGATTAGGATCCTTAGATGATTTTTTTTCAAAGTATTTTTATTCATCATCCTCACTGAGGAAAAAGTCCGTGGCTGCTTCTAGTAGTATCATTAGTTTGGATGTTTAGTCTTCAGCCTGTTTAATTTTTGTGAGATATGGTCTGAAATGTTTTATAAGTCCGCAGATGTTGATCTCTTTTAGTATGTTTATTATCTCCTTGAAGTCAAACGGGGTGGTTTTCTCGTGTTCCTTTGTTTGATGTACAACGTCACTTCTATTGATTAAGGTATCCATGTAGCTTGGTGGTGTCATGTTAAAACGGGTAGGTACCACTGGTTTATTGTGTAGTAAAGGAAAGTCCTTGTCGTTTGTAGACAGCTTTTGTGTATGAGTGAAGAGTTTTGGTTGTCTTTGTTCTATTTTTTTTCGACTAATTTTTGGTACTCTGGACACTTAGATTAATCTGCCGTCTGTTTTCCTCCGCAATTAACACAGATTGCTGGAGTAGTTGTGTCTTTCTTTGGGCATTCGGTGGTCAAGTGGGGTATCAAGCACTTGGCACACCGAGGCTTGTTTGAACAGTTATTTTTTGAGTGACCAAATTTTTGGCATATATGACATTGGAGAATATAATTCTGAGATTGTATGTAGTGCTCTATTCTCACTAGAGTGTTGTTAATGTATGACTCTTGGAACAGCTGGAAATTCTTATCAGTTCTTGTCAGGGTACATACAAAAATCGGTAGAAGTTTGACCTGGTCGTGTGGACTGTTTTCGTGTTGTGTGTGCGATGTAAACTGCCGCACGTCTGTTGGTGAGTACCCCAATAGTTGAAGTTCTTCTCTAATTTCTTGTGTTAACATATTTGGGGGAAGACCTTTTATTACTACTTTGAGGGGTTTGTCCCTTGGCAAGATGTATGTGTGATATTCCTGGCCAGTCTTTTGTAGCGTGGTTTGCAAAGCTTTGAAGTCCTCTAGGGTGTTGGTGTGAATTTTTTGGCCGTATTTGATGTAGACAATTTTAAATGTCCCTACCATGGTTGCTTTCATTGTTTTAACAATACTAGAGTAGTTGGCCGTCCCTGATATTACTATCGGGGGTAATTTCGGTTTGAACTCTTGGGTATCTGCGGTGTTTGCCTGGGATTTAGTGTTCGGTAAGTCCAGTGTTTCCAAATTTTCCTCGTTGTCTGATAAGTCTGGAATTTGTTGGTCACCCTGATTGCCTTTGGTGGCTTGTCTTCCTTGTTCTTTAATATAACTTTTCTTTTAAGTATCGTTGCTGCAACAAACTCATTGTCAGATCCCATCTCTTCGTCTGTTAGGTCTGTCTTCACGTCAATATCTCTAGAAGAATCTTGAGTTATTTGTCTTTTTTGGTGAGCCCTCATATGGCCAGGGTTTTTGTCCATTTTTTCCTCTGTTGTTGGCTCTGAGAAGGGCCGAAATACTTTAAGGAATTATTACTAAAAACCTCTTTTAGTCTGTCAATTTGGTCTCAGAAGTATATGTAATCAAAGTTTGGTCTATTTTTGTAGAATGCTTACCGTCTCTGCGGTTGTGCTCGCTGGAATCTGATGTGTAAGATCAGCACTGGCTTCGGAAGCCCGAGCTCCTCGGCAGTAATGTCCGGTCGGACGACCCTTGTTTCGCGGTAGATGTCACGAGATTTACGAGCGAAAATATCACAAAAACGTTCGATATCGATACGATCTCTTTGATGACTGTCTAGATCTCGATCGCCGATGTCGATGACTCTCAATCCATACTCCTTTGTAGAACTGTACAACCCTTATGTCTAGTTTTTACTGTATAGTATTCTTAAATAGTACTGTTTAGTCGTTACTTTTAGCTATCAAGTGACATGAATTTGTTGGAGATGACACTGCTAGGTTAGTCTGAAAAACAAACATGGCGACGGGGCACATTGAAACAATACATCAGGGGCATGTTGGCACTCTGTGCCAAGGTGCCCCTTAACCTGGTAAGATGCTTTTTTATATTTTACTAGTTTGTTTATATAACCAATCTGAAAATAAATTTTAACAACAATAATACACAGCTAGCTTCGTAATTTATTTTTACTTTATTTGCTATTTGCTATTTGCTATTCTTTATAACATTTTCTACAGATATCACGATGGTGCACACATCCAAGAAGAAGACTACCAGGGGTGAAGTACCTGCCGAATTAATGAAAGCAGCTGTACTTGCAGTGAAAGTAGAACATCGTTCTATTAGAGGAGCTGCATAAGATTTTGGCGTACCGTTCAGAACACTGAATAGATACTTCGTGAAGTACCACCCAGCAGCACCACAGCCTGTGGCAGCACAACCAGAGCCTGTGGCATCAGCACCGCAGCCTGTGGAAGATACACCGACATCTTTACCCTTGGCACGATTTAGCTATGCCAAACCATTGAAGGTAAGCAAAATCATTGTATTTATTCAGTTATTAATTTATTTATATAACTTCACTTTCGTATAGGCTGAACTAATTTCTGTCGGCTTCTTATATGCAGGTGTTTGAGCCTGAACAAGAGAAGCTGCTCGTAGAATGCATGATGAAGGCTTAAGATATTTATTTCGGCCTGACACCAAGGGAAGTCAGGAGATTTATATACACCTATGTGGTTCCAGATTCCTTGACTGAGCGTGAAACGGCAGGCCCTGATTGGTTTACCTCTTTTCTGAAGAGAGATAAAAAGCTCTCGATCAGATCGCAACAAGTCTATCTCGTGCAACCAGCTTTAATCGAAACAACAATGCTTTGTTTTTGGCAATCTTACAGCTGTTTTCAAAATATTGAATGTTGCCCCTTCTGATATATGAAATGTAGATGAAACAGGTATTACTACAGTGCAAAATACGAACAGAATAGTGGCACGTCAGGGCTTCAGACAGATAGGAAATATGACGTCAGGAGAAAGAGGAGCTCTAGTTACTTTAGCCGTGGCAGTTAATGCTGTGGGAAATAGTATTCCAGAATATTTCATTTTACCAAGAGTGAGATTTCAACCACAATTCATTCATGATGGGCCATTAGGTATTGGAGGCGATGCTCACCCCTCGGAGTGGATGACAAGAGATCAGTTTCAATAAATATGCCAGACATTTTGTTTCTCACGTGCGGTGCTATCCTGAGCATACCTATCTGCTACTTATTGAGAATTATGACTTCCACCTTTCAGCACAAGTCCTAGACTACTTTAAAGAAAATGTATTTTATCACCCCCTCCTCGCCCCATAGCAGCTACAAACTGCAACCCCTGGATCGATCCGCTTTTTGCCTTTAAAAAAGTATGTTAACAGCACTCGTGATGCGTGGATGACCACATCCGACATTCCCGGTATCGTAGCTTCCAATCTTCCTTTAGACACAACACCTATGAATATTACATCCGGGTTTAGAGTCACTGGAATATTCCCTTTGAACCCAGATGTATTTACTGATGCTGACTTCGTGCCATCCTATGTCACAGACAGACCTGACCCTACTGCCACAAACACAGATGGCCCCTCTCGTTCATCTACATCCACTTACTCTCCTCTCCCATCTACATCTGCTCAAACCTTTTAACCTTCCCCAGAGGTGATGAGGCCATTGGAGAAAGTGGGTCCAAGAAAAGAAACTGTCAGAGGGCAAAATAAGAGGAAATAAGCCATTTTGACTGATACAATGATAAAGATGGCTTTGTCTGAGGAACAGGAGATCATGAAAAGAAAGAAAGAGCATCGTTTAAACGCTAACATATCAATGAAAAACTTTTCCCTTCTGGTGACTTTAAAATCGGCAAATGCAGGCCAAAGATACTTTCCCCATTTAGTCTGTGAATGAAGATGAGGAAAGCCTTTGTATAGCAACTCTAAACGTGGTGAAGATTGGGTAGAGGGCACCACGTGTGATAGGTGGGAGCACGAAGACTGCATTCCTGGGGACACTGTATTTCATGTGTGTTTCTATTGTGACAGAGACAATGATAGGACTGACAATTATCACATGTAGGATATTTCAAATGAGCAAGGTTGTTGTATATTAATACGTATTTAATTTCTAATAATAAATAGGCTGTTGTATAACATATGAGTGTTAGTTTTTTAACATCATACTGGATTTAAAATGCTGTGTTAACTTTACCCGGTAACGGGGCAATTTAGCATAGGTGACTTTACTTCCCTTACATCGATTTTATAAATATATAAGAGTGTGCCCACCTGCCCCGGTCTACCATACTAATGAGGAATAGACCGGCCATAGTATCTTTATAGCCTAGATTCCTGGTATCTCGCCATTAACTATTTGTAAGCCTATAGTTCCTCTTCTATGAACTTGACCTTTGTAACTCGTAACTCAATATGGAGTTAGCTCATGCTAGCTGTCTCATTAAACTACCAACGTTGTAACTCTTTAAGCAATCAGATATTGTTAACTATAATTTCTTTAGATTCTTATTAGGTTAGTCTAGTAGCCGCAAGGCTGGAGTGGCACTATGTATGGTTGTTTAACCTTAAATTAATATTTTCTTCCTATTTAAACTGCCGTTGTGTTGAGGCAGACACACCTTAGTTGTAGAATGTGGGTTAGTTCTACTTTAACGAGTTACGCCCTTTATAATATAAACACAACCATACTTGGCACGGTTGCTGGACTAACCTAGGTGCTTCAACCTAACGCTCCCAATCGGAGCAACAATGTCTAACGTAACAGATGTAAACAATGGAACGTTTTGTGTATGATCTCGTCAAAACATTTGTATTACTTTCTACTTGTTTGAATTTAAAAAAGCTGATTTGTTAGACTTATATCTCTCTCTTATGTTTGACCCTTCCCGTCCTTCACTAAATATATTTGTAACTGTATTTATCACTTCTTCTATCAGATAGGAGAGGGGGTGATACATCTGCTATGTATAAACATTGACTAAAAAGATTATGACTCAACTTTTGTCATCAATTATTTATTTAGTATATTGATAAGACCATATTTCTACTTGTATATTATTCGTAAATAATGAAAGGGATATCTTAAAGTCTAGCTAATAATTTAGACCTATCTATCCTCTTTCAAAGCTCAAGCTGACCTTTATTATCTAAGTACTAAAAGAAGAATGAATATATCATCAAAGTGGATAGCTTCTTTTGTGAATTCTCATTACAATTTGACAAAGATACACATTTTCCTTTCCCTCCTGTGCAGTCGATTGGATCGTCGTTCTAAAAAGTGGCTCTTTGAAGCTGTGCTAAGTATATGCATTTCATCATGTTTCGCGTGTTGCCTAGTTCCCCTCGCACCATTTGACACAAGGATATTCTTTGAAGTTTCAACGTGCTCACACGCGTTGACGCAAGTGATTTATCGACAAAACGGTGTCCTTACATCACATAGCACTCCTCATATGGAGAGTGGAAATAAATATTTGGTGCATTTTATTTAATGGTTCATCCAAGAAAAAATCTAGTTATGCCTTCGTTCCTAAAAATGACTATTTAAATGCAATTAAATATTTTAACATTAATTGAAATAAGACAGATAGGAGAAAATACAATAAACTTGTATTAATTAACAGCACACTAAAGCTTGATTTTCACATTCGCTGAAAATATAGAGCAAAATATACTTGAGTAGCGCAGAAATTCACACACCAGTAGAAACTTAAGTTGTCTTTTCAACACAAATAAGAAACCATTGAACACTGACTGACATTGTTTATTATCTAATAAATAAACATGTCTTTAAGATTAATACCACGATGGATGTTATCAGATTATTATATTGTGTCATCGAACAAATCAAAGCTGAATTATAACGACACATGAGTTTTCATTTAAGGAGGTATATCTTATTATTTAATTTAGTTTACTTAAGGGTGCAAATATAAAAACAGATTTCCTCGAAAACATCTCTAACGATTTTTATTAAAATTTGAATCTATGTACAGTGAAACATTACAAACCAATTGACCCATTACATATTTTTCGGGAAAATAACTTAGAGAGTACACAGGCAAGTATATTTAATTGTTTTTGTATAATTTCTCCACAACTATTTGACATATGAGATAACTGATCTTCGATTTAGGACTATTAAAAATAATAAATACACTCTGTGAACATTTAATAAGGGTAATTTACTAAAAACCTATATTTAAAATGTTTATTACAAACTATAATACACTATATGAGAAAGTTTCGCGTATTGTGTATTGCCAATTATTCCCCAAATATGTAACAAAGTTTATTTATTCGTTTCACTTATTATATGATCAAACTTATGAATGAATTTCATTGTCAATGGAATAAGTCCTTTTTTGTACTAATTTTGTTGACCACATCATGGCTACCACGGCAACTGCTAATGATTACCCTGGTAGTGGACCAACCAACTGACGCTGCGTGTAGACACGAGCAGTTCAATAACTGATTATGTGATAGCTTTTCCCTTTAGTCACCTTTATCGGTAAGTAAAAAATGATATTACATAACACAATAATACCTTTAGTGTGAGTATTTATATAAAGGGCAGTCTAGGGCACATATAAGACCTTATGTACATCTATATATTTCTTCTAAGAGGCAATACAAAAGGGGCTCTCTGACTATGCAACATGGTGATACCATTAAACAAGAAAACCTTATGTATCAAACGTAATTCGGATTGCATCTTGGCCCCTGCCACCAACAACACCAATACATTCTATTTAAAATTAAAAAAACATATTTTTATTATTTTTATTTCTAGCCACACATCTAGACTACATAGTGATAATTTATTCGGGAGTGATGTAATGTAATTTTATTTTTTACCTCCACATCAGTTGCTTACCTAACGTCTCTACCCTAACGTTAACTCACTCATCACTACCCATCTTCTATTCTTCCTTTCCCTAATCGTTCAAGATGTTAAGTTAACTTCAATTTACATTCCAAGCAAATGGTGGTATGATCCACCCACCTAATACACCTTTCCCTAAAACTCTCAGGCTATTATACAAAGCACCCTAACCTATAAATTTGAATTCCACTCTCCAACTCCATCATAATCCCCTCGCTCTTCCACCACCAGCATCCTTCTTTTACCCCCTGACCTCGCCCCACCAAGAACACATAATTTCAAATTACACACTTAAATTCCAACACAATCATTCTTATCCCTAACATGTGACTGATGACTCGACAACGATTTAAAGTTATATGACCCACGGCTTGATGACGTCCTGAAGATAGAAAACTCGATCTTGTAAAGTTGAATTACACTTTACACAATACTAGCCCTTACCTTTAATACACGTTATAGTTTAAGCTCAAAACGCCAACTTTCTATCTGTCCTCTTCCTTCTTTACGAATACCAAAACTATTATTTTAATCATACGCATACGAATGTATTTAACACTCTATATTAAATGGGGATCTTTAAGTCTTTTATCAACTTCCTAGATCTTCTTGTATTAGTTCTAAATATCCTTGATTTCATAGAAAGACTTAACTTTACAAAGTTATGAGAATAATCCCAAGAACCTTAAGTACCTAGCTCAGTATGCTAGCGAAAATACCCTTTATTTAACCGGTAGCTAATAAAACTTTGTATGAACCTAGGTACACAAAGATTACTCTCTTTAATGTTGATAAGTGAAAGTCTAATGGATAAGAGTACCATCCTACTATACTTAGAGCATTTATATGTGGCTTGTTGCATATTGATGTTTTATGTAAAACGTTAATAACATCTATACTACAGTGGTTACGAACGTTGACAGGTGGTCAACATTGCTAATCATAAATAAAATATACTTTATCTCTTCTCCTAATGATGGTGCAGAACCGATACACCTCCTACGTCTTGTAGGAAGACTGTGATTGATATACTCAAGTTTAAACTCTCATGCTTCAAGAGATACAGGTGTGATGTTGATCTCCTAGCCCGCACCTTCTTCCCTACATCTTCATACCCTCGCCATAAAAATTTCCTTCACCCCTCACACTCCAACCCGTTCATGATTCTACACCCTTACCTTGACCCATCACTTATAGTCCATGCCCCATGTAGCTGTAACGATGTTCCTAACGCCAACAACATCTAACACCAACCACCCTGTAATATGGAGCTTCAACACTCACTAAGTTTGGCGTGGGTCCTCTCCGTCAGATGGGACGCTAACATACACCACCAAGACATCCTCTCCCGCGACCTGAACGAGTTAGACTGAAGCGAGACACTAGTCAACGCCTCGCTCGTCATCGATGCCCGGCCACTATGAAACTAGAACTCAACTTAGACCAAGAGTATTTCCTGTTCCAGCCCGAGGATGTTCTCCAGTCTCCGAGAAATCACTGGGCTGTCCGCTAAACTTCCAGAGCGCTAGTCTCCTCCCTTCATTTTGTTCTGTGTATCCTCCCTCATTTCTCCCCTTTCTGAGAATACGTTGGGACTATTTTGTTCTATAAAATGGCTAGTGAGAGTTGAAGTGACACTCATTGTACCACTGGCTTAGACAAGGTGAGGGCGCCGGTGTAATACTAATTCTTGGGAAATATTCCTCAACATTCTTTTTCGGTCTAAATTATGGGGAGGGAACACGTATTCAAAATTACCTTTTGGTGTTATTAAAAATCTCTGGATGGGTTCTCTAAATTGGTTTTAAAGCGGTCGAACCGCTAATTTATTATGTTAGTCTGCAGGGAGAAATCCTGGTTAACTTGAGTACTGTTTGGGTACTAGTGGCGCGCCCTTATCTTAAACGTTAGGTAACTATGCGGTTACCTTGGCATTTTCTAGGGGTATTGGAAATTATATACTCTCATACTAGTTACGAAGATTGTTTCGTATCCCATTATTTATGGTAGTTTTTTTTTTATGAAAAGATGTATGAATGTTACGGCAGGTGGCGTAACTCCTTCTAGCCATTGGAATTAATCTGTAATGTTAAAATGGGCATTGATACTTAGGGTCTGGGTTCAACGGCTATCTTTGACGTCTATCTGGTATATATTTAACCTCTATCATATTCGTGTTTTTTTAGTATCTAGTGTTAATATTTGTAGGCTCTCTATTTTTTTTACATAGTGTCGGACGTCTGTAGCGTCTTTGTATATTGATTAACTAAACATCAGCCATCTTTGCTATTTAAATAATTCGCGCCTTTTTGGCGGTCTGTTTAAATTTAAATCTCACGGCTTTCAGCCCAACTATTTCCCCTGAGAGGGATGCACATATTATAAATGTTTGTGGCGACTGAGTTAATGTTTTGCCGCAATGATCATAGGCTCTTGATGCCTGTGTTCAGCGATTGTTTGTACCTGCTCTACCTTTGTTATTTTACCAAATTGTAATAAAATATTATCTTCTCTTGTGAACCCATGGTTGTTATTTCACATGCACCCTTCCTAGTGGTGGGCGTCACATAGCTATGTGTTAAAAACCTTTTTCATCGGGATTTATACTGTTAATATGAAGTGGCTGGGGGTACACCCTCAACCTGAACCATTATTCCACCTTATTTCTATGTCACTCTTTAGTGTAACGCCATTGGTAGATCTTGAACCATAGTTGTACCATTTAAGATACGCTCAACCTGGTTGATTCCGGCCCAGTCATACCTGTCTAGAAAATCTTCCTTGTCTAGCCATAGGCAAGGCCATTTAAGTTAAAAAATATCACACCTTAGTGGTTTGCTTCTAGAACGTACCCTAGCATAATTACATCATGAGTATAACTGTTAGTGACTGTAACCACTCGAGGTATAATAAATAATATTTTGGTTCCTATCTTGATAAAACATAGAGAATACCATAACACGTCAACGTATTAACGCTACAATAGTTCAAGTGGGGATTTTCACTATGGTCTAAGTATCGGAACCAAAGTGGAACTGAGAGGTTCACACCCATGTTGGTTCCATCATGGAGAAACTTAGTACTCTCATAGGTCTAGTTATTAAGTGCTATGCCATGATTGTCTTTGGCCACCCAGAGTCATACCTTGCATGTGTCATTTTAAAGTACCTAGATATATTCTTGGTAGGAAGAGAGTGCCTACATGGGGAGCCTTCAAAATAAAGTATATTCTATGATAATGGTTAAATGTGTCTCAATATGGAGTAGGGTCAGTGACTGTAACCATAGTATACACATTTACGTTACGCGTTGCACCTTAAATCAGTATACCAAGATGATCGAGGTCTCTACATACTGATATTAATATTGTAAGAATTTTAATTATGTAAATTTATATTTTATTTAGCTATAATTCATTATTAGGTGAATATTTATTTTGTTTCATACTACTTTTAATTAATTCTAATTAATTGTATTTTGTCGAAGGAAGCACCCATAATGGCCGCACTATGCTTGGAGGAAAGAAATGGACCTCATCAGTGGGGTGAGGGGAGAGAGAAAAGAAGAAGCGAGGTTTTGTTTTTGTTTGGGAGTTTTGGTTTTTTCGGGATATTGTTGAAAAAAATATAGAGAAGGAAATAAAACTACAAGACGGGGGTTAGTGAAAGCAAAATGAAAAAGAAAGTATCTTTTTGAAGAAAGTTTAGTAGGAATACCTTTACAACCAAAGGATTGATGGTACGTAATATAGCAGCAGACCACGGCTAATACATGTGAGTTATTCAGATACAGTAACTGTCCCAAAAACAGAAGCTACCACCAGACTACATAACAATCTGTTTGTAAGAAAAATTTACTCAAGAGCGTAACTTTACTGTTTTGGCCAGTATAATGACTTCGATAAATGCAATAACTTTATTCAATATTTATTATTCTTATTAACCATTGGCTAACCTCATTGAGGAAACTGACTGTAATGTATATAGATTTAAGGAGTTCAAATTGTTTAGTAAGTAAGTTTTAGTCTAATAAGTCAGATTAATCAATAAGGGTACATTTTTGTCCAACATGATCCAGAGGTCCTGAGAGAGAGAGAGAGAGAGTCCCTGCTCAAATTGTCTGTAATATTATTGTTATAATATATATTTTTTTAACCCCCAGATATTAAATGGTTCTTGTTGCAAATTGTCAAAGCTTGATTGTGAACCCAAATATAATAAACATTGAGTTAAATTTTAATATACAAATTTACAGTGGCTTAAATAGAGTGGCTTTCAATTGAAATTAAATTTACAATATAGGTATTATTTCTCAATTAAATATCTAATAATTCATAGTTATAATAGGTTATCTTAGTAACATATATGCTTAATATAGAGACATGCATCATATTTGAAAATCCTTCATCTGTTAGAGACAGGTATCATATTAGATCATAACACCTTAACCAAAAATAAATTGTAGGCTCTAATCATAAGTTATTTCAAACTTATCTCAATAGTGCCAACGTGGAGTTACTTTTAGGCTTATGGAGTTGTGCATCGTGTTTTAAGTTCAGCTGATACAGTATTGAAAGGCTACTCACTTCATACACGTGATGGATGGAAAATAATTGACTACCATCGTTCAACAAACATTACCTTCAAGAGTAAGTTAGTATTTAAATATGTTTAATTTAAACACAGAGTAGATTGAAATAGTTAGGGGATTGAAGTATATTTTAACTGGTAGAATTTATGTACGATCACCAGCTATGATCTATGAAAGCGTTTGCATATTCAGTGAAAACACGACTTTATATAAGATTATTCTGATTGGAGGTACGAACTACCAGATGTGAACCAAATTCGAAATAAAATCAAACATTATTAGAGCCATATAAAATTTTCTTATTCCTTAGAAACAAATCTTATATGGAACAAGAAATGTAACAAAAAAAATCGAGTTAAATCAAGGTTTCTTTGGATTATTTGATTACTAAAAACAATCTTAGCAGGAACCGGAACAAAATCAAGTACTAATTGAATCAAAAAAAAGTTTGACTTTGAATCTATGGATATAAGAAATTATCTTAGCCGGAACCGGTAACGGAACCAACTAAAATATGAATAGTTGATTCTTTGGATATGCAAATAATATTAGCCGGAATCGTTAACGTCAAAAATCAGATAAGAATCGAGAAAAATAAAAGTTTACTTTGGTTATGAAACACAATATTAGTCGTAACCAGAAACGGAACAAAATGAAACGATGTTATAACCAAATTAAAGCTTTAATTGATTCTTTAGTTATAAAAATAATCCTAGCCAGAACCGGAAACAGAACAAAATCAAGTAAGAACCAAGTCAAATCAAATCAAGGTTTATATTGATTCTTCGGTTATAAAGCATTCTAAACCAGAACTATAAATGAAACAAAATCAAACATTAATTGATTAAAATAAAGCTTTACTTTGATTATTTGTTTAGTAAAAACTATCCTACATAACGTTGATTTGCTTGTACGAGTTCTTACTGTTGAAGGGTTAATATTTATATTTTCCTTCTTGAAATATCTTTTATATGTGTCTTGTGGGAAAACTTTTCAAAATAAATAATAGCTTGATATTTATGAAGTAGATGATTCCACATATCGTTTAAAAATTTAGTTGCTCAAATTGTTGTAAAGAGTTTGGTAGGAAATATAATAGAGATATTCATGAAAAAAACATGAGAAAATCGAAAATATTTTGATAATATGCACAACATACCGATTAATAAAGTAAGGTATTAATAAGACTGTGGTACTAATGGAGTTGTTTTATTTAAGTCTGCATTTAAAAATACTTTTCTTCAAACAATCTCAAAATTTAAGGGTAAAATTTCAATTCTAATGTTTATAAAACAGTGAGCTATTTTAACCTCCTGACAATCATTAAGAGAAATAACGCACTGAAGGTCATCAGGTTCCTTGAATGTGGGATTTTAAAAGATGGTGCAGTTAGTTACTGATCGAGCCTTAAAGAACAGCAACAAACCCTCACTTGGACGAGTTTCCAGATCAAGGTATTAAAAAGCTTGAAACCTAATAAATCTAAGAGTGAGTGACGTAGTTCAGGATGGCAACTACATTCAGTTAATGGATTGTTACTAAGCATAAGTAAATGTGATCCATTGAACTGTAAATTTGTTCGATTGCCTTTTAGAATAAGTGCGACAAAAGCCTGCATTAAGGCTCAGAGCCACGATGAATATTGCTTCAATTACGCTATTCTAACGGAACTAGTGTGTCATTGCAGTGATGGCTGGTGATTATAGCACTAAAATTTATTTTAAAATTTTTATTTGGAAAAGATCTCTATAAGAAGCCCTCACTCACTTTTTAGTTAAAAGTTTACTCATCAAAAGCCATAAACATTTATTTGATATATAGTTTTTGGTATGTAATTTGAATAAAAACCGAGAACATGAAAATGATAACTTTAAAATTACCCCCATACTAGATCTCTATATATTCGTTGCAACAAACAACACAAGTAACGATTGTGCTGATATTATTTTTAAACAAAAAAAATAATTTTATTTACCGATATATAGCTATACACAAATCATGGTTTACATTGAGATGTAAACAGAGAATTATTGTACAGATGAACAAATTCACACAGAGAAGGAACAGATGGGAAATTCGCTAGAAAAATTGGGTTTTAGTTTTAAGCCACTATTTATACTGGCAGACTGATTCCCTAATCTTTAAAATGAGTGTTCGTTTGTCAAATTCTGTCCAGTCATTTCCTTGTTGTTTCTATTACTGGAAACCGGCTTATCAAATGATATATATAAGATATAAAATAGAGAGAATGATAAAATGTGAAAGTGAAAATGAGAA
Source organism: Timema shepardi (assembly GCA_902151425.1). Lineage (NCBI taxonomy): Eukaryota > Metazoa > Arthropoda > Insecta > Phasmatodea > Timematidae > Timema > Timema shepardi. Next base: position 17,588 of record CABFVX010007380.1, read on the forward strand.
TGTGAGTGTGAGAAAAGTGAATGTGAGGTGTAAGAAAGTGAATTTAAAAATTGAGAATGAGCAATCGAGAGAGATCGAGGGAGTGTGAGATATTGATAGTGAGAGTATGTGTATGTGTTAGAGAGATAAATATTGTAAGAAGAGAGAAAGAGTGTGTTTGTGAGGAGAGAGTATGTGTGTGAAAGAAAGAATATAGGAGAGAACGTGAAAGAAAGATAATAAGTTTGGGAGAATCCATGATAAAGTGTGTGAGAAAAAGAGAGTGTAAAATTTTCTGAGTGATATTGTGGGATAAATAAAGAAAATGTGGAGGGTGTGTGGGAGAGAGTTTGATAGAGAAAGCTAGAGAGGGAGGGATTATTTTAGAAAGAGAAAATTATAGAGAAAGAATTTAAGAGAGAGAGTAAGTGTTTGAGAGAAAGAGTTAGAGACGTAAATTTAGAAAGCATGTTTGAGAGAGATGGAGAGTGAATTTGAGTAACAGTGGGTTTGAGAGAGAGTAAGTTTTAGATAGAAAGATTTCAAATAGATAGAGTTTGAGAGATAAAGATTGAGATAAAGAGAGAGTTTAAGATAATAGGATTGAGATGAGAAAGTGTTTGTGTCAGAATGTTTGAGAGAGTATTCAAGAGAATTTGAAAGAGCGGGAATTTAAGGGATAGAGTTTGATAGAGAAAGAGTTTGTGAAAGATAGCTCAAATATAAAAAGTTTGAGAAAGAGAGAGATTTTTAGACAGAACTTAAGAGAGAGTATAATAAATATAATAATGTAAGATAATTTGTGAGATAAAAAGTGTATGTGAGGGTAGTGAGTGTGTGACGAGAGAATAAGAAAATATTATATTATATTGTGTGTATGTGTGTGATAAAGAGTGTATGAGAAAGTCCGATAGAGGAAGAGAATGTGAAACTATAGATGTGATACTCAAATATTACGGTACTTTTAAATATAATTTACTCAAAATTAAGCGGTAAAATGAAAGAATATATTAACTTATGTATTTGTATGGTGTTACTATTTGCTAAAATGAACATCAACGCCCTTGGTTTGAAAAAAATGAACACTAAAACTCATACTTAGATAGTTAAAATGACTATTTTCTTAAATATTATTCAAGATTATTTTATTGTTTTAGAGATTATAAATTATAACACATACCAAAACATATTTAAACATCATTTTATCATGCGTTAAACAAAACGTAGACAATATTTTCATGAATTTAATCACTCAACTTTTTAATGTTTGAATTATGCTCAATGTTATTGATTTAAATGCGAATTATTGATAACACCGTTTCAATAAAAAATAAATGTTTCCCCAGTTTAGGAATCTCAATTTATATGTGCAATGATCAGCATCCAAAGAGAAATATTCATCCAAAGAGAAACTTGTGCTGTGTTCGGACCAACAAATAAAGATTGAGTTATTATTATTTTGCCAAGGAGATATATTTTATTTAGAGATTTACAGCCATGCAGCAGATAACAGTTGCCATAGTGATTAAACAAAGAGTAAAAAAACTGAAAATTGTCTGTGAAAATTGGGTTTTTGCGGAAAAATACTATTTTTACCGACACCCTGGACTCCTACACATTAAAATGAGTAGTCGTTTGTCAAAATATGTTCAGTCATTTCCTTGTAATTTATATTACCGGAAAAGGGCTTATCAATTTCTATATAAGGATAATGTTAAGTATCACTAAACTTGTCCTTCTTACTATATCAATCTAGTTCATAAATACAACTAGGTGTGAGTCTTTTACAACCTTCTTGGCTAAAATAATTATACGAGGTGAATAGTATTTAAATAAATGTTTTGGGGATTTTTGAGAAAAATAATATTTTTCCATTACATGCAGTGATTGAAAGAAAGCATATAATCGTGACTTGTTGCTGATGAATAATGAGAAAGACGATTTACATTTTTGTTAAATAGCCTACTTTGAGCGTCCGTAGTCAATTGACGAAGCGTAAATACAAGTTTTTAATTTGTAAACGTTGTTTTACGCAAATAGATAATCGAGGTGGAGGAAAATATGAGTGAAGGTTGGAAAAACATAAACATTTTTGTAATATAAACAAATCTGCAAGAGTAATTTTACTTGAAATAAAGGATGGCCATGTACCCATAGCACATTTAAAAATATTATAAGCCTACTACCATAGGATTTTGTGAGTTATGTGAATTTAAATAGTTTGTCACCCAGTACACAAGCCTTTAAACCAGATCCTAGTATTTCTTAAACACATCAGTACCAAAGTTATATATCAATGAGTTTTTGTTTTTATGTTATGGTAGCTGAGAGTATTCCTATAGTTCTCATGTCCACTATTACATCAGAGCCGTACGTATACAAATGACAAGAAGCAGCAGAGAAATTGGTATACCACTTACAAAAGGTCAATGAAAATATTGGAGAGATTTATTTGATAAACAAACTCTTCCCACCAGTGAAAGATGAGTAGAAATTAAAGGTTTCTTCCACCCCTAGATGTTAATTTTGTGAAAACAAGTTTTAAGACGTTGAATCGAGAGATTGAGGTCACCATCACTGTACAACCATGTTTCATAGAGTAGCTGGTGCTACATGGGATTTAGCCGATAAAACTCCCCACTTCATTCCATTTTTCTTACATTACTTGTAGTATAAATCATGTTATCGTTAAAGAACTATACTACGATAACAAAAGAATCGAAGTAATACCAAATATTGAATACAAATACATTTCTTTCACCAAACATTTTAAGGATATCAAAGTGTGTTTTATTGACACGTGCGGGTTCATAAATACTGGTTTAGATCGGCTAGAAAATAGCTTGCCTGGAGATCAATTTGAAGATATAACAATACATTTTCCAGAAGATAAGTTAGGTTTAGTTGTAAAGAAAGGGTTTTATAATAAACATTGTTACAGTTTTGAAAAACCTAAATTGGAGAGAATACCACCAAAAGTGTAACTCTACAATGAACTATATGATTAGAATATTACAGACCAAGAGAGAGCTTAAAATTAATAACTCTGGAAAGTACAGTGATTTATACTTTAATGTTGATGTTCTTTTAATGACCGCTTTTTTTTAACTTCCGTAACAAATGTTTGGATACTTATGCATTGAAATCAGCGTAGTACTTTACTTCCAGGACTTGTGTTTAGTGTTGCCTATAAACAAACTTTTATAAAATGTAATTTGATATGAGTAATAAATGACAAAGGTATGTATCTAATATTTGAAAATGCTGTTCGAGGTGATATTAGCCAAGTAGTATGTAGGCACATCAAAGCGAACAACAAATACCTAACTGATTATGATATTGATAAACAAATAGCTTTATACAGTATATTGATTCAAATAATATGTACGGCTGGCAATATCTCAATCTTTTCCGCTTGGTAGATTCGAATGGGTTGACCCAAGTAGTTTTTTGTTTGAAAGTGTCAATCAAAATTGATCTGTTGGTTACTTAGTTGAAGTAAACATTCACCATCCCTAATCATTACATGAAACTCATAATCATTTACCTTTGCTACCCACCCAGCAGGCTTAAAATATCATAAATTGATGACAACTCTAGAAGAAAGAGAAACATACATTATTTATATTGTTAATTCTGAACAAGTCACTTAACTAGTGTTGAAGACTAAGACCCTTAATTTAGTTATACAATATAATCAATCTCCTTGGCTACGACAATATATTGACTTGCTTGAAGACTGAAAAGAGAAAACACACTAAAACCAATTTTGAGGAACTCTTTTACCAATAAATTAACAATACTGGGTTTGGTAAAACCATGGAAACTGTTTGTAAGATAATGGATATGGGAATGGTAACAAATTAAAAACGATTGCCACGCCTATTTTAAAAGAAAATATAGTCATTGCACTTTAAATAAATCTAATATTTGTGTTGATAAGCCTTTATAAGTTGGTATGGCTAACTTGGATTTGTCAAATAAGCTCATGTATGACTTTCCTTACTAAACCAATAACCCATGTATAATGAAGGACCAATGCTTTTGTACATGTATATAGATTATTTTAATAAACAATCCAAACAGAAGATTTGTAACATGAGCTAAATTCTTTTCAACAGCACACACATATGAATATCCTAGAGATCACACTTGCTCAATATTCAAAATAAAAAAGTGGTAGGAAAATTTAGGCATGAAACAAATGGACCACCAATTATTGAGTTTGTAGGCTTGTTCTAAAATATGTACGCATCTAAATTTAACGGTGTTGATAAATAGAAAATCAAGGGCATTTAAAAAGCTGTGGTCACCAATGAAATCCCCTTTAAGACTTATATTATATCCTTATTTGAGAATAGAATTCTTATAATACAATACATGCAATTAAATAAGAATAGCATGATGTTAATTTTTCTTAACTAAACAATACATCTTTTTCTCCCCACAATGAAAAAATTGTAAGTACTGGATTATGCAGTGTCTAACCTACCCTAGGGCCACAATGCTATTTGTCCACCCAACCATGAGTGAGATAAGTTTTTAATGTGTTGTGAGCAATTAACCTTTATATATCAACCTCGCAATACCTTACAATACTTATGCGTCTCTGGCATCCAGTAAAATGATGTAAACCATAAGTAGTCAATTCTTAGTGCCTCAATACTTATGTGTCCATGACAAAAAGTAAAATTCTGTAAACCACGAGTAATTAGTTTTCAATCCCCTCTTTATTTTTAAACGATTGTATAATTTATATTCCCCAAGAAAGCAAAGATATTCTGTAGATCATAGGTGATGCACTATCATGTTTTATACATCATTAATGTGATCTGAATTGAGAAAAATAGACCCTAGATTTTCATGTGGTGGATACCACCAATGTCCCAATATACTCGTATGTAATCATGTGGGTTAAAAATATATTTAATATATGTTTCTGCAAAATGATATTAATATAAGACTGATCTTAATGAAGACTATTCATTGTACCATGATAAAAAAAAACTCATTTATTCAAAGTGTTTCATAAAATGATAAAAATATTTATCAAGCTTATAAATTGTTTTGTATTTTGTAGTTAATCAAATCATGTTATAATGTTAATACACATTTGCTGACAAAAATGTGTAGAATGCTATTTTCAAATTCATCAATGATTTTTCTCCATATAATAATATAATAGCGCTTTTTAATATAGTGTATAAGTAAATTTATTGTTGAATAGTATATTAATAGTTTAATTTTGTATGTTATAAGTGTCTTCATGTCAACAAATATTTTTAAATCTTGTAAAATATTAAGTGTTCTTTAGTTGCTTAAATTGTATTATACTGTTAATACACATTAGTTGATAAAATTGTTTGTATTAAAAAAAAATCAAGTGAGGATTCATCTTGAAATAATAATTTCACATTGATCTTAGATATATAAGTGTAGGTTTAATTTAATATAATTGTAATATTTTAATCTCATCTATTCAGAGAGTTATTTAAGTTAAACGGTACATTAGTAACAGTTCTGTTTATTTAACAATTAGTTGATTAAACTATGACTTATTGTATAAAATAAATATAACAATATTCTCTCAAGAAGAGCCTCCAAATCTGATCTTAAAAATAATGGAAACATTATCAATTATATTCTCTTAGTAAACAATTAATTTGCATAAGTTTAGCTCAGTGTATGTCTCCGCATTACCATTTAGTCCTTGTTCTACTATTGAAAGTAATGTGTCCTTGTATTCTAACAATATTACTTTTTCGGCTGTTAATTTTGATATTAAAAAAATAACTTCATATGGGTGTGATGGGGTGCATGGAATACCATGTCTAATCGTTAAAGTATGTGCTAATATCTTCAATACATTGTATGCATATAATTTCGACGTTAATTTGTCCAGTAAAATGTTTGCTGAAACATAGAAAAACTTGTTCTCATATTATATATAAAAAATGTGTTAGTCCCAACGTTGGTAAGCTATAGGCCTATTTCTCTACCAATTACTTTCTCCAAAGTATTTTCTTAGGAAATATTACATGTCCATATGTTTCACTAACTGAAAAACCGACTATCTGAATATCAACAAGGGTTAGTAACAAAAAATATAATGTAACTAAATTAGTAGAATTTATGAAACATGTTTCCCATCATGTTTCTACACAAGGTAAGATAGATACAATTTATTTTAATCAAAGCTTTTGATTTGTATTAAAACAGTATTATTCTCTCAATCTTTTACCTTCAAAATTGATTCCAGCACCTCCAAATCTCTTTAAGTCCCTTGATTAGTCGGAAATCTCCGTTATGCATTATGGGAAATGGCTGATGAGACATAAGCTCTTATGTGTCTTAGAATGCCCCTTTTATACATACTCACACTTAAAGACTTCTTGTAAAATGAAATACCATTTTTATAATACAGGTAAGGTGGTCGATAAAGACGACCAATGATCAACTATGGAGCTGATTAAGGTTATATGCAGCGATAGTTGATTTGTACGCCACCAAGGTAATTATTAGCAGTAGGTAGTTTTCACGCCACCAGGGTGATCAACGGCAGTAACGTTGGCAGAACTGATAGTTTAATGTTATTAGTGTTCGTAGGGTTAGTAGCAGTGACCGTTGCCATGGTAACCATGATATAAACAATTCTATTGTAATTAGTAGTTCATTGTCACCGCCATATTTCTGGTACAGTTTCCTCCATTATTATCTACTCCAATTTACTGATAATGTCTGCGTCATTTCTCATATTCCCCTTCTCATTAAAAACTGGTACTGTGAATGCTCCAGTTTACCAGATTCAGGAAATTGTATAGATCTTCCAGGTGGTCAATGGTTGTTACAAACTACTTGTATCTTCTTATTGGCTACTGGTCATGTCCGGATTGAGACTATCACAAGATTGTCTACTTATACAGTCATACACGTATGGCTGTTTGCTTCAAAACTCGAAGTATATTGTTTTTTTTTTAACAATCCATCTTGTTCTCGCAGGGATTCATACTCTCTCTTGCACGCGAATACTGGAACATTTCTTTATATTAAACCACTGAAATTAACTATTTAAAGTTGAAGGTATTTGTGTTTGTCGCCTGATGTTTACACTTTATAGCTTCAAGATACATTAATTCACAGAGTAGTGTAAATTGTATGGTGGGTAGTTTACTGAACAATCGTGTATATTCATACAGCAGGTCAGAATGTTGAAGTCTATTCCAACAAACCCACAGTCTGAGAAGTACAGTGGACACCTGTCACTTTTATCCGACCTTTATTCGACAGCTAGAGAAGCTACGTATTCATACGTCAATTCATGTTATTTACAGATATCACATTTTGTGGGAAACCCTTCCAACAGAATCAATAGGTTTTTAAATAGGAGAATATTGTAGTTCAAATACCAGCCGGCTCTACTAGGGGTAGTTTCTATAATCCTCCACGCAGATGCGGGTACACTTCCTCAATCTTCATCACGTAGTACATTACTTGGTGTCTCACACACCGAACATATTGCTCACTATTTCTGAGACATATTTAGTTGTTTTTTAAATACACGACTTTATGAGAAACAATAGATAGCCCTAGTTTCCTGAGCTCAGTTGGTAAAAAGCCGAGAATAGTGGTAATTGGAACACGGGCTTGTTCCTATCTGTAGAAGCTCATTAGTCGGATAAAGTATTCCTGGTAATTCAACTTATGATCAATACAGTAGACACTCGAAGTCACTCTTATTTATTATTATTATTATTATTATTATTAGCACCGCGTCTTACTACCCGTTCGGGTTATACGCACTTACACTAATGTGTAATGGTAGGGTGATTGTGAGATGAAATTGAGGACCTNCAAGATGTCTTGTCAGAGGTGAAGGAAGGGTTTGGTAATCAGATAAATCTGTGCCGGTACCGAGGATTGAACCCTGGCCGCCAGCATAGAAGTCTGACACCTTACCCCTAAACCGCCAGGTCACCGAACTCTTATATAGAATATCGTCCTACTTTGGAAAGTTCGATGTGTTTGTCGAGTCATGGAAGCGCAAGTTATGTCGTGGAAAACACTACAGTCATTACAGATCTATTTCTAAATAAACGTCACACCTTTTGCGAGTGACGCCGATAATACCGTGGTAATACCGTTATATTGTCGACCCACGACTTTTTAAATTAAAATAATACACCAAACAAAATAAAATGGGGTCAAACACAGGCCGGAAAATGTAAACCGACTCAATGGTAGAATGCCTGACCTATTGGAGAGGAGGTGGGCACATGTTCCCATACCTCCTCAATGGTCTAATGGGGCAAAAAGAAGTGAAGGGGGAGGGAAGAAAATATCCCATCACTGATTTCTTCAAAAAATATGTTAAAAATGTTTTTTTTTTCAACCTGGATATAAAAACTAGTTCAAACGATGGAACCGGGAGAGATTTCAGGATCTAAGGGGAAGTGGGTGTGTTTACAAGTCATGGGAAAAGGGCTCTCAGAAGGCCATGTCTACTTGGTGGGTCTAGGTTTTTGTCTCAAATAGACTAAACATATAAATAAACTTGAGTGAAAGTCAGTTTTATACCAAACCTTGTTCTAACGCTTGGATAAACTAGGTGAAATATCCTCCCCCCCCCCATGTTGATTGACCTATAGTTATAAATGGCTTCATCTGGCCCTTGATTTTAATGGTGACGTTTGTTACTTCTTACGCGACAAAGCTGGTGGAGTTAATTGATTACTTGGTTTGTCACTTCTTACGCGACAAAGCTGTTGGAGTTATTTGATTACTTGGTTTGTTACTTCTTACGCGACAAAGCTGGTGGAGTTATTTGATTACTTGGTTTGTTACTTCTTACGCGACAAAGCTGGAGGAGTTATTTGATTACTTGATTTGGCACTTCTTACGAAACAAAGCTGGTAGAGTTATTTGATTACTTGGTTTGTCACTTCTTACGAAACAAAGCTGGTGGAGTTATTTGATTACTTGGTTTGTCACTTCTTACGAAACAAAGCTGGTGGAGTTATTTGATTACTTGGTTTGTTACTTCTTACGAGACAAAGCTGGTGGAGTTATTTGATTACTTCGTTTATTACTTCTTACGTGACAAAGCTGTTGGGGTTATTTGATTACTTCGTTTATTACTTCTTACACGACAAAGCTGTTGGAGTTATTTGATTACTTCGTTTATTACTTCTTACGCGACAAAGCTGTTGGAGTTATTTGAATACTTCGTTTATTAGTTCTTACGCGACAAAGCTGGTGGAGTTATTTGATTACTTCGTTTATTACTTCTTACGCGACAAAGCTGTTGGAGTTATTTGATTACATTCGTTTATTGTTTCTTACGCGACAAAGCTGTTGGAGTTATTTGATTACTTCGTTTATTGTTTCTTACGCGACAAAGCTGTTGGAATTATTTGATTACTTCGTTTATTATTTCTTACGTGATAAAGCTGTTGGAGTTATTTGATTACTTCGTTTATTATTTCTTACGCGATAAAGCTGTTGGAGTTATTTGATTTCTTCGTTTATTACTTCTTACGTGACAAAGCTGTTGGAGTTATTTGATTACTTCGTTTATTGTTTCTTACGCGACAAAGCTGTTGGAGTTATTTGATTACTTCGTTTATATACTTCTTACGCGACAAAGCTGTTGGAGTTATTTGATTACTTCGTTTATTATTTCTTACGCGATAAAGCTGTTGGAGTTATTTGATTACTTGGTTTACACGCCAAGTGACTCTTTTGAATTTCATTTGAGCCAAGTTCCGATAGTGTAGCTCTAATCGTATTTATTTCATGTTGAGAATATATTTTAAAATTTTATTACAATTTTTAACCTCGTGTTTTAAAATTTATTTATTGCATCAATTTTATGTTCTTACTCAGGAAGTGAGCTATTTGTATTTATTTTCACCTTTGGGTACTTTAATTGGTTTGAATTATTTTGTATGGGTAAACCTTTAAACCATAGTAATAGTAACACTAATAATTTAACAATGGTGACCATTCCTCTATTCTTAACTTAATTTTCCCAACAAACTTTTTAGAAATAAATAAAATATTTGTATCACCTTTTAAACAACCCAGGTTTGTTTCTTTTGACAATGCATTTTATATTATAAAATATTATTTCCCAAACGGTTAGCGCTACCATAAATCTACACCCTGTGCAAATTTGTAAGCCAGTTCATAACAACGAGCAAAGTTTGTATGGGTATAGTTGGTCACACTGCTTCAACCAACCATGTGGCAAGTAGCTCATGTTTACAATAATTACAACCACTCGCTCGTTGGATGTTAACTTGATTATTGAGTTCTGTGGGAACTTTATAGCAGACTTCTATTGGTCGCATTTGTCTAAGTCTTTGGAGGAACATTAGACGAACAGTTGAACAAGCCTGTTTTCAAATCTGGCTCTCAACTTATATTTCAGCTAATCAGATTGTAATTATAATAATAAAATAGGTATTATAAGAAAAACAATAATTTTCACTTATAAACTGTTACCAAGACGTGTGTAGAGATAGGCCTATTCTTTACTATTTAACTTGAAATTAGTTTTGTAATACTACAAAAAAACTGATGATTTTTTTCCTTACTTTCCCTTAGATCAATTTTTTTAAGACTATATCTAGTTTTCCAGAGTTAAGAAATAACTAAAGGTTTAGCTATATTTAAACTAAGATTTTTAAAATGTTGAATAATATATAGTAAGTAAGTTCTGAAGCACTATTTATAACACTGCTAGTCTAGTGACATTTAAGTAATATTAATACTTCCTAACATACGTTCTTTGAGTTGTAAACCTGAGCCAGACAAACACAAACGGCTCACAATATTTTAATTTAGTTTAATGTTGTTACAATCAGCTTCATTTTTCTATAACTACACATAATCAGTGTTATTTGAAATAAATACACACTTCTAAACTATAAGAAGGGTTGAAACTAGGACAGTAAGAGCTGAGGGTCATCACGGCCAGACTAGAGTACTCTCTTGTCCCCAGTTCGAGCCACTGTTAGATCACTTTGTAAACGAACAGAAGGACTGTTAAATGGAATGACTGACTTGCACTGGAGACTATTTTTGAAATTAACAGACTATAATTGATTACATCACATCATGTAATATAGTTTATAGTAAAACTCAGCAAAAGCTCAGGTATGACTAATTTCAACCTCCCATCCGATATTCCCTCCCTGTTCATGGGCCATCATGACAGATTGCCCACGGGTTGAGGGCCAGCTACCAACAACACTAAAACTAACCACGGGTTGAGGGCCAGCTACCAACAACACTAAAACTGACCCAGGGGTTTAGGGCCAGCTACCAAAAACATTAACACTAACCACGGGTTGAGGGCCAGCTACCAACAACACTAAAACTAACCACGGGTTGAGGACCAGCTACCAACAAAACTAACACTAACCACGGGTTGAGGGCCAGCTACCAACAACAGTAACATTGACCACGGGTTGAGGGCCAGCTACCAACAACACTAAAACTGACCACGGGTTGAGGGCCAGCTACCAACAACACTAACACTGACCACGGGTTGAGGGCCAGCTACCAACAACACTAAAACTGACCACGGGTTGAGGGCCAGCTACCAACATTACTAAAACTGACCATGGGTTGAGGGCCGGGTACAAACAACACTAAAAATAACCACGGGTTGAGAGCCAGCTACCAACAACACTAAAACTGACCACGGGTTGAGGGCCAGCTACCATCAAACCTAAAACTAACCACGGGTTGAGGGCCAGCTAACAACAAACCTTACACGGACCATGGGTTGAGGGCCAGCTACCAACAAACCTAAAACTAACCATGGGTTGAGGGCCAGCTAACAACAAACCTAACACTGACCACGGGTTGAGGGCAAGCTACCAACCAACCAAAAACTAACCACGGGTTGAGGGCCAGCTACCAACAACACTAACACTGACCACGTGTTGAGGGCCGGCTACCAACAACACTAACACTGACCACGGGTTGAGGGCCGGGTACCAAAAACACTAAAACTGACCACGGGTTGAGGGCCAGCTACCTATAACACTAAAACTGACCACGGGTTGAACGCTGGGTACCAACAACACTAAAACTAACCACGGGTTGAGGGCCGGCTACCAACAACACTAAAACTGACCACGGGTTGAGGGCCGGCTACCAACAACACGAAAACTGACCACGGGTTGAGGGCCAGCTACCAACAACACTAAAACTAACCACGAGTTGAGGGCCAGCTATCAAAAATTCTAAAACTGACCACGGGTTGAGTGCCGTGTACCAACAACACTAACACTGACCACGGGTTGAGGGCACGCTACCAACAATACTCACACTAACCACGGGTTGAGGGCCAGCTACCAACAACACTAAAACTGACCACGGGTGGAGGGCCGCCTACCAACAACACTAACACTAACCACGGGTTGAGTGCTGGGTACCAACAACACTAACACTAACCACGGGTTGAGGGCCGGGTACCAGCAACACCAACACTAACAACGGGTTGAGAGCCGGGTACCAACAACACTAAAACTGACCACGAGTTGAGGGCCAGCTACCAACAACACTAAAACTGACCACGGGTTGAGGGCTGGGTACCAACAACACTAAAACTGACCACGGGTTGAGGGCCAGCTACCAACAACACTAACACTTCACCGGTTAAGGGCCGGGTACAAACAACACTAAAACTGACCACGGGTTGAAGGCCGGCAACCAACAACACTAACACTAACCACGGGTTGAGTGCCGGCTACCAACAACACTAACACTAACCAAGGGTTGAGGGCCGGCTACCAACAACACTAACACTAACCACGGGTTGAGGGCCGGCTACCAACAACAATAACACTAAACACGGGTTGAGGGCCGGCTACCAACAAAACTAAAACTCACCACGGGTTGAGGGCCAACTACCAAAAACACTAAAACTGACCACTGGTTGAGGGCCATCTAACAAAAACACTAACACTAACCACGGGTTGAGGGTCAGCTACCAACAGTACTAACACTGAACACGGGCTGAGGTCCAACTACCAACAACACTAAAACTGACCACGGGTAGAAGGCCAGCAACCAACAACACTAACACTGACCACGGGTTGAGGGCCAGCTACCAACAAACCTAAGACTAACCATGGGTATGAGTGCCAGCTAACAACAAACCAAAAACTAACCACGGGTTGAGGGCCAGCAACCAACAACACTAACACTTACCACGGGTTGAGGGCCAGACACCAACAACACTAACACTGACCACGGGTTGAGGGCCGGGTACCAACAACACTAAAACTGACCACGGGTTGAGGGCCTGCTACCGACAACACTAACACTAACCACGGGTTGAGGGTCAGCTACCAACAACACTAACACTGATCACGGGTTGGGGGCCATCTACCAACAACACTAACACTGACCACGGGTTGAGGGCCAACCACCAACAACACTAAAACTGACCACGGGTTGAGGGCCAGCTAACAACAACACTAACACTAACCACGGGTTGAGGGCCAGCTACCAACAACACTAACACTGACCACGAGTTGAAGGCCAACTACCAACAACACTAAAACTGACCACGGGTTGAGGTTCAGCCAACAACAACACTAACACTAACCACGGGTTGGGGGCGAG
>CABFVX010007381.1:6838-31207 GCA_902151425.1 Timema shepardi
CACCGGGAATCGAATCCAGGACCTCTATATTAATAGCCAGCAATGCATACATATAAACCAAGAGGCCGGCCGTGGTGGGGTTTTGGAGAGGGTAACAACATGAAGATAAAAGGGTAAAAAGGGAGAAGGATATAAAGACATTTTACACACACAAACACACGAGAGATTGCGTAATTTTCACATATTATGTTTTAAACTACAAGATTATGGCTATTATAAAAAAAATTCGCGACCAGTGGCGGCTCGTAGCTAAAATTAGTGGGGATGCTGCTTCAGAAAATTTTTAACCTTTGTTTTAAAATTGTGTAAAAGAGGAGAAAAACATGTCTAAAAAGAAAATTTATTCAGGAACTTAATAAAATCTTAGCAAAAAAAAAACTTTTTTACTTACTTTAATTTAAATTGTTACAGTTCAAGCTTGATCTATTCATTTAAAAATTAAATCCATTCTTCTTGTTTTAATTTGTGCAAAAAGTCCTATAATTTTCTCCTTGATCTCTGGATGACAATTGAGGAAATTTTTCTCCAATAATTACTGCAAGCGCATTTAGTCTTTATGTTAAATAAAATAACCGAAAACAATGAATCAAATAGAATAGCTGGAAGCAGAATAATAATCTAGCTCACTCTTCTACACTTTATCACATTCAAGAATATGGTACACGGTTTTTAAGCATAACACACGATGAGTAAAAAAAACAATTCCTTCCACCATCACGCCAGAGCCTGCACTGCGAGAGCAACAGTTCTTTCTCTAACTGGCAGTCCCGCCTTCCTACCCACTTCCCTTCTATGTGCGCAAGCGCACAACAGTCAAACACCACGTCGCTGGCACTGTTAAGCACACAGTTCCATACAAAGATTTTTGTATCTTTTTCATAAACTGGGAGATGGCTACTGAAGTACTGACATTAATCTTAACGGATATATATATTGTACTACAAAAATAAAGAGAGAATTAAAGAAAAAAGGACTAATTATATTAAATGTTATCGATAATATCAAGTGGAAATAGGGGGTGCTGCAGTTCCGCAGCGCCCATACTCGAGCCACCACTAGTCACGTCCAAGAAGCCCTCATGCAAAACTTAGTTATATGAGATGGGTACTACTATGCGACTACTACCTTGTGAGGTGACGGCGACTCGATCGCAAAGGTGAGCGACTTTGAGTTACGCATATAAATAACGTGACTTGAAGTTACGGCGATTTTGTCGCGGCGATTAAGTCGCAAGGATGAGCAATATTTCATACCTATGACGGTGGACACGTGGTCTAAACGTCAAGCTTGGTTAGGCCGGTTTCATGGGGGAGTTCGAGTTACAAGTGTCATAGAGTAAGTAAGTGTCATAAGAATAAATTAAAAAATAAAATATAAAAGTATTCATTCACTAATACCATATTTTAATAATGAAATATATCTTTAAATAGAGAGTGGTGGTGTGATTTATAGAGTTTACACACCTCTATTATATGATCATGTTTATCTATATAGGATACACATAGATCACTGATGATAAAATACACACACATAATTATTATACGTACACACATGACCACGTAACTAGTTCAAATTTACTTGTTTCAGAAATTATTCCTTTAAAACAATGATATTTATTTAGCTATAAATATAAATATTCTACCATTATTATTTACATAATATAATATAAGTATATTACTTTATGTTAACAAACAATTTATCAAATCAATTATATCAAGCCAAAAAACAAAACCTTTTTTAAAACATCAAAATATAATAGTAATCAATTTGTTTTTTTAAAATTGAAATGGCTTACCTTAATTTACTTGGCGCATTGCACAAGAAATTCTTCTTTTTAATACTGTCCATCACAAAACACACACTTTAAATCACCACAATATCAACCAAGAGTCAATAAACATTTAAAAAATGTCTTCATTGTGGTTCCCGAGTAAAAGAAAGGCTTAAAAAATATATATATAATAAAACTGAACAAAGCCCTAAAAGGTGTAATCGAAGCCTTGTTAGTTAGGTATCAATTAATTTCTTAAACTACTCGTGGTTATCTCTTAACGAAATTCAAATACAGATTATAATTTTATCCATGAAAAAAAAAAGAATCACACGTTTTCATATTAAGATGTAAAAACACTTTATAAACCATTTCTATTTTAATTCAATATTTCAGTAAAAAGTTTGATGTATCGTTTTAATGACAGAAGGAACGGAATATCTGCTAAACATTATCAGATACTATTAATCACATTCTAGTTTAAATCCGTATCTGCTTATTGATCCAGCCCAACCAAGACCTTGAGATTTGTTTAACAGGATCATTGGTTATGTCAACAATCTGATATATTAACAAACTTTCAAGTGTTTGTTAGCTAGCTTATTAATCATACGTTTGATTTTTTTTTAAATCCTTTGCTTTTATGAGTTAAAAATAAAGATATGAAGAAAGATTGTTCTGTTCTTATCAAACTTATATTTATTCCCAATTAAGAATTTGTTTAGTTCTATAGAAAAAGGAAAAAGACCAAGCATATCAGTTGTTATATGTAGTATCTATATATTTTATTTAAATTAAATTTAGCAGTGCATAACTAGTAGAGCTTTGAAATGTGGTGCTGGAGAAGACTCGAGAAGATCAGGTAGACAGACAGACAGGGTGACAAGTGAAGAAGTACCAAGAAGAGTGGGTGATAAGAGAAACATTTTGGATGTAATTTTTTGGTGCAAATCAAAGTGAATCAGACAGATCCTTAGGAGGAACTGTCTTCTGCACGTCATAGAAGGAAAGGTTGAGGGAAAGAGAAGATTAAGAAGCAGGAGGATTCAAATATTGAATTACTTGAAGGAAAGAAGAAAATTCTGGAAGCTGAAGAAGGAGGCAGAGGACAGGACGCATTGGCGGTCTAAGTTCAATGACAAAAGTAATGGACCTGCCGTAAGACACAACACCTAGTAATAATAAAAATAATAAATATATTCCTAAAAACAAAAATGAGTTCCCACTTAGACCAGTCAATATCGTTCCGATAAAAAAAAGTGTAATTTATTGGCACGGTATCTGATCCGGAAGTAAATATATCAAAGCGAGCCGACTTTAGTAATTAAAATTAAGGCTATTGGCCTTTTTCATTTGTCGTGGAAATGCAGAGCCATGGTAACAAACGGCTATCTTCAAGATTTTATTTATTGTTTCGCAAATTTCTTTTCGGAAACGGTTTGTTCAAGGCTAGAATTATTATTATTATTATTAGCTCTGCGTCTTACTACCCGTTCGGGTTATACACACTTACGCTAATGTGTAATGGTAAGGTGATTGTGAGATGAAATGGAGGATCTACAGTTTAACGTGGAATCCGAACCACGGTGGAGGCCTGGCATTCCCCACTTCAAGACTAGAAGCATGTTGATTAAGTTATACTTTTTATACACACACCACCTCTATAATTTTATCAGTGATCAAATATCGATAAAAATGCCGGCTTCATAACAGTTTTTTTTAAATGTAACAATTAATAAACATTGGTACATTATCTTAGAAGATGTGTTGAAAATATCAACATAAAAATTTCACACGTTCTCAAGAAAACTGATATTTTCAAACGTATGATTTTTCCGCAAGACCTGTCCGGTAGCTAGCGCCATCTACGTTTTCCGTGATCCATCTGTTCTTGTTGGCGCGGAAGGATACTTTGGTCGGTTGTGAAGTCACACCACGCCTTTCACCCTCCCGCCCACGATCCCACAAGATAGGTTTTAGACTTTCACTCGATGGGACCAAGGGGCTTAATTTAAATACATATTTCTTTATAAAAAAAAAAAAGAAGAATAAATATAAACTACACACTTGATAAAGGTTCATTATTGGATGAAGACTTGAAAACTGAGATAATGATTAATTTAGAATGACATCCATGTGTAATCTAAAACAGGAGAAGAGGGGCAGTCCTATCATTATTAATATTTCTTCATCACAGATTGTTGGCTCTAATTAGCCTAGAGTGGATATATATGAGATTAGTTCGGGTAAATCAATTTGCTCATTCCAGGCGGGTATGCCAAAGCGTTCAAGATTACAACCAGGACACTATGATAATCTAATTGTGACGTTCAAAGGAAAATAAATGTATGCATTTTAATTTTTTTTATAACACCCTGCTCCAGTACAAATATCGAGTTTAATTTTCTTGATATGTTGATATCAACAGTTCCTGAATATCTGCCATGAGCATTGTGGCATATATAAAAAACTTTTTAAATTAAATTAAAAGTTTTCATCTTTTTCAGGACACCATCGACAGATATTCAAGAAATTTTGAGGTCACCATGTTGAGAAAATTAAGTTCTATGTTTGTTCTGGAGCAGTATTTCATTTATTTTGGTCGACAATTTGTTTTTACCATAAAAACCGCAAAAACACTGACTTTTTCTCGCATCCCCTTCTATCCCACATTAAGGGGTGAAATAAAGGGGGTTGAACATTTCTAAATTCACTGATGTATCTTTTGAACTATCTAAAATACAGACTTTAAATTTATAACCAAGGTTTTTTTTTACAGAATTGGCTGAGATATTGTTGAGGATTTTTTAAATGTTATCTCCTAAGTAGGTGGAGAGGGAAAAATAGGGGGAAAAACTCATGTTTTCTAATCTCGATGAAATTTTATATTTGAGTTTTTTTTAGGGCTGCATATTACGAATATGATATTAATTTGTGTACGGCACCCACTAGCTACGGATGGATGGGAAGTACATTAGTACCAACCCTCGGTTTGAAGATTAATTAAAATATCTGGGAAGGGTAGTAATACACAATAAAAAGATATGAATTTAACCTTTAAGGTGATTAATAAAACAGTTATACAGATGGCCCTTTGAAGTATTATTATTATAATTATTATTAGCACCGCGTCTTACTACCCGTTCGGGTTATACGCACTTACGCTAATGTGTAATGGTAGGGTGATTGTGAGATTAAGTGAAGGACCTATAGTTTAACGTGGAATCCGAACCACGGTGGAGACCTGGCATTACTCACATTCACCCTTTGAAGTAATAATGCTTTAAATGTTGATTAATAATTTGACTATATTCAAAAGAGAACTGTGATTCAAATTTGGCATGTGCATGAATTAATCATCAAATCAAGCATTTATTGAGAAAATAGCCCACTTCGGTGGCCACATGGTCTAAGGCGTCACTCTTGCAGTGGACTAGACTGCTGATAGCAGGGAGATTGAGGTTCAAATCTCGGTCGGGTGTGCTGACTGTGTTTTACTACAAAATTGTTTCCCACGCTTCCTCAAAACAAATGCGAGTGAGTTTCCTCTAAATATAACCTTCCTCCTAACTAAAACCAAGATGTTTTTAAAACTGGGAACACATAAAGTGTCAGGTTTTTACCATGCATAGCTCGTATTTGTAAGGGCAAAGCTTCATCTATAATATGTAAATTAGCTAAATACTTATCCACACAGTAGCTTTATGACAATTTTACAAGTTCGTGTACTTAAAAAGCCATATCATTTTAGTTATAGATGACTACATCCTTCTATTTGTCCTTACATTGATTCACCACCAACATTGATGAATGGTGTATCAGGTGACCTGGTGGTCTAGGGGTAAGGTGTCAGATTTGGGTGCTGAGAGTCCGGGGTTCAATCCTCGGTCCCGGCACAGATTGATCTGATTGCCAAACCCTTCCTTCACCTCTGACAAGACGCGTATTAATCACAACTTATGAATGTGTGGAATACCAGGCCTTCGCCGTGGTTCGGATCCCACGTTGAGCTGTAGGTCCTCCATTTCATCTCACAATCACCCTAACCATTACACATTAGCGTGAGTGCGTATAACCCGAACGGGTAGTAAGACGTGGTCTTAATAATGATAGGTGTATCGAATTTTTTTTATGCGTGAACATTTTGTGAACCGTTTGTTTTATGTGTTTGTGAAACTCTCACTATTCCGTCACTTGACATATTTCAGGCAATAAAGAGTTTTTCCATCCGGGAGGGCAAACAACACGTCACCATAGCTTTCTCCTTCATGGAGGACTTGATGAGACGTTTCACCGAAAACACCGCCACGATGGTCCCGAATCAGAGTTCCAGGTATCCGACCAAGTTTCAGTGGATAACTCCCGCCCTCTTCTTGGACAGTTCGCCGGAAGTTATCCATGGTTTCGAGACACTCGTCACACTGGTACCCTCAACCTTTAGGTAAACTTCTCTTCATTTCATATAGCTCTTACCAGAGTTAAAACAACACCGAACTAACAATCAGCCTCTTCTTGGACACTTCGCTACAAATAATTGCATTAAAACACCGTTACCTCTAATGTAATCAATCGTCAATTGAGATCCATTTCGCCCGACAGCGAGGTTTTAATCAAATCCGCCAAATATTGTCGACTTAAGAATATATTTTAACTATAATATTTTACAGAGTTTTGATTTACTGTGTTCTATTTTATGATTTTGGTAAATTAGATTATTTTTAGTGTGATTTTTTTTATCATTTACCGAATTAATTTAACTATGCCTTTTGTCTATTTTTGCCTCCATAAGCTCTCTGTTTCAAAAGAGTTATATAAATGGCTTAAATAATTCCCAAAAAGTTAACTTAAATGTTCTATTAAACTAATAAAACACAGCCTTGGTATATCATACTACTTAATTCAAGTTACGGAGCCTTGAATACTTTATTTCCAAATTTCAGGATATTAATATTTGTATTGTGTATTAGACAGCCGATTAAACACTTTATTGGATGTGCTATTAAAAAAAGAAGAAATTATGATTAGATCAGAGATAGTTTTATAGGCCACTATGTAATGGTGAAATATCTTGGAAAAGGTTACACACATTGGGGGTGATAACAATATACCATGTTAAAATTAATATACAATTAATTATGATTGTATAAATCTGAAGTGCAATATATCTTTCAAAATCAACATTTATCCAACTATGCTGATTTGACACTGCGGATGAGATATTTGCTCCATGTTATTGTGAAATATTTGCTCTATGTTATTGTGAGATATTTGCCTCGTGTTATTGTGAGATTTTTGCCTCGTGTTATTGTGAGATTTTTGCTCTATCTTACCGTGAGATATTTTCTCCATGTTATTGTGAAATATTTGCTCCATGTTATTGTGAGATATTTGCTCCATGTTATTGTGAGATATTTGCTACATGTTACTGTGAGATATTTGATTCATGTTGCTGTGAGATGTTTGCTCCGTGTTATTGTGATATATTTTCTCCGTGTTATTGTGAGATGTTTGCTACATGTTGTTGTGATTTATTCACTCCATGTTACTGTGAGATATTTGATACATGTTACTGTGAGATGTTTGCTACATATTATTGTGAGATATTTGCTCCATGTTATTGCGAGATATTTGCTACATGTTACTGTGAGATGTTTGCTCCATGTTACTGTGAGATGTTTGCTCCATGTTACAGTGAGATATTTGATACATGTTACTGTGAGATGTTTGCTACATGTTATTGTGAGATATTTGCTCAATCTTAGCGTGAGATATTTGCTCCATGTTACTGTGAGATATTTGATACATGTTACTGTGAGATGTTTGCTACATATTATTGTGAGATATATGCTCCATCTTACCGTGAGATATTTGCTACATGCTACTGTGAGATGTTTGCCCCGTGTTAGTGTATAGCATTCAGCATTATTGTTCTCAGGAGTTCTCACCTTGTGGGTCTGCTGACGGTGAACCAGAAGGGGACTAAGGAAGGTCTGAAACGACACCTGGACATCCTTGTGTCCTGCCTTGTCACGAGCAAGACTGCCCAAAGCCTTTGGCATCCGCCGGTGGGTTTCATCTAGAGTGTTCGATTCGGGAATGGAAAAATTGAAATTAAATCACATAAGTAGACGTTTTATCTTCAGGCTACATCAAAAGGAAATAAACCTTAGGATGAGTAATTAAATTATTATTTTCCAAATCTTCCAAAAATTAAGAACTGGTGCGCACAGGGGGGGAAATATCCTAAGATAAAATAGGGTAGATTAAAACCAAATTATAAATTCAAGTTTATCATACATTTTAACAAATTTAAGTTTTAATATAATATTATGAAATATTTACAGTATATTGACATAATTAATTATTAAACTTACTTTCTGCTGTCACGTAAGGTTTAATCCCTCATTTCAATATTCCAAAGTTCCTGATGAAGGTGTAATGTACCGAAACTACCCTGAATATCATCGATGAGGCAACTATTTGGAAACAGCCTTGTCATTTTCTCGTTTTCGTGAGGTCAATCTCCACTCAAATATAAGACAAGTTTTGCAACGCTGGTTAGTTGAGGTTCTAAGTAGTCCCTTATTACCCCAGCACACCACCTTCAGACATAACTGAGAGCAAGGAGATTTGGCCAGTGGCTCCTTCTTACCCCAGCACACCACCTTCAGACATAACTGAGAGCGAGGAGATTTGGCCAGTAGCTCCTTCTTACACCAACACACCACCTTCAGACATAACTGAGAGCGAGGAGATTTGGCCAGTAGCTCCTTCTTACACCAACACACCACCTTCAGACATAACTGAGAGCGAGGAGATTTGGCCAGTAGCTCCTTCTTACACCAACACACCACCTTCAGACATAACTGAGAGCGAGGAGATTTGGCCAGTAGCTCCTTCTTACACCAACACACCACCTTCAGACATAACTGAGAGCGAGGAGATTTGGCCAGTAGCTCCTTCTTACACCAACACACCACCTTCAGACATAACTGAGAGCGAGGAGATTTGGCCAGTAGCTCCTTCTTACACCAACACACCACCTTCAGACATAACTGAGAGCGAGGAGATTTGGCCAGTAGCTCCTTCTTACACCAACACACCACCTTCAGACATAACTGAGAGCGAGGAGATTTGGCCAGTAGCTCCTTCTTACCCCAGCACACCACCTTCAGACATAACTGAGAGCGAGGAGATTTGGCCAGTAGCTCCTTCTTACCCCAGCACACCACCTTCAGACATAACTGAGAGCGAGGAGATTTGGCCAGTAGCTCCTTCTTACCCCAGCACACCACCTTCAGACATAACTGAGAGCGAGGAGATTTGGCCAGTAGCTCCTTCTTACCCCAGCACACCACCTTCAGACATAACTGAGAGCGAGGAGATTTGGCCAGTAGCTCCTTCTTACCCCAGCACACCACCTTCAGACATAACTGAGAGCGAGGAGATTTGGCCAGTAGCTCCTTCTTACCCCAGCACACCACCTTCAGACATAACTGAGAGCGAGGAGATTTGGCCAGTAGCTCCTTCTTACCCCAGCACACCACCTTCAGACATAACTGAGAGCGAGGAGATTTGGCCAGTAGCTCCTTCTTACCCCAGCACACCACCTTCAGACATAACTGAGAGCGAGGAGATTTGGCCAGTAGCTCCTTCTTACCCCAGCACACCACCTTCAGACATAACTGAGAGCGAGGAGATTTGGCCAGTAGCTCCTTCTTACCCCAGCACACCACCTTCAGACATAACTGAGAGCGAGGAGATTTGGCCAGTAGCTCCTTCTTACCCCAGCACACCACCTTCAGACATAACTGAGAGCGAGGAGATTTGGCCAGTAGCTCCTTCTTACCCCAGCACACCACCTTCAGACATAACTGAGAGCGAGGAGATTTGGCCAGTAGCTCCTTCTTACCCCAGCACACCACCTTCAGACATAACTGAGAGCGAGGAGATTTGGCCAGTAGCTCCTTCTTACACCAACACACCCCCTTCAGACATAACTGAGAGCGAGGAGATTTGGCCAGTAGCTCCTTCTTACCCCAACACACCCCCTTCTGACAACAAACCTTCTAACTATGAAAATACCTGTAATGTTTGTTCATCAGATGATTGCCACCGAACTCTCCGGAAACCTCCTCGAAGAAATCTTGGATTCTTGCAGCAAAGCAGTTCTGAAACTTCACGTGCACACCATGTGTCATATGTTCCCTGGCAGGAGACCACATGACATCCTCGGCACGATCAAGGTGTGGTACTACTCGAGTTAACGGTTCGATCTTGGTTGGTATTCGTTAGATTTATAATGTGTTAATGATTGTGTCACTGTGGACAAATTTAAAACGCTGACCAACGGCTCTGAAAATAGACCTACGTCTATCATTTTTGATCCTAAGCTGTAAATCTAAATTAGGAACAAAACGTAAAAGAAGTGATGTAAATTTAAGAAAAAAAAATACCAATGAAACATAAAAATTTGTACGGTGCACCGAATGAATTTTATCTTTCTGATATCTTAAAATAGGCATTTACTAATAAGAATCAAATGAGATGCATCAGAAAGTATGAAAGTGAAAAAAAAAATGATACGATGCACCACACTTTCGTTTTTTTAATCTTAAAATAGAAATGTATTAAGAACTCGTAAGATTTGTGAATGGAATTAATAGGTTTATACATTTTTGTATAAATACTACACCAAAGATCATAAATGAAATAATATACATTGTAGCTTAGTAACTATGGCATTCATTAGGAACTAAGAACATTGTTACAGAAAAATTGAGAAAAGAGAAATATCTTTGTCCACCAAAGAGTATAAGAATCAAATTCATTTTCAAAGACCTGAATTAAAAAGTATATATATGGTTATATCTCAGAAACTGTTGGTTTTATAAAAATATATTTCAAATAAAAGATTGTTATCTTTAATAGTACTGAAACTTTACAATGATAATAGTTTTGGTATCTCAACTAGTGGCGGAGAAATACTGGAAATTGGAAATTTTCATCATGAAAAGTACCCTCAAAGTCAATTTTATGAGAGAACGAGAATATTCATCTTGTTTATAATAATAAACAGTGTCTAGATATAAAATTTGATCAATTTTTTTTAGTGAATTTCGAGAAAATCGAGTTTTTCTCTTTTTGTCTTTCAGTAAACTAACCTTAAATTTAGGGTTAAAATATTTAATTCCAAAAACCCTTCGGTGAGACCTAATGGAAACCAAAACCCCAGATACCAAGTTTTAGCCCAATCAGTAAAACAGTGTCAGCTCTATCCGGAGGTACAGACAGAGGGATGAACAGTCAAAAAACGGCATTGCGAAAACAACTTTTTTGGTTTCAGAGGGTCATTAAACGTCGACATTTATACAAATGTCAAGTTCAATTTTTTTTGATGAACATAATACTTTCCATCCGAGGTATCGAAAGGAATTATTAAAATAAAAATAAAAGTTATCTTACATTTTTTTCCCCATTGCTCCAGAAGAAAATCCTTCGACCCTCCTTCATTTCATACCGCGAGCTACTTCAGATGAACGTACAGGAAGTGACGTCACGATTAAACTCGTGCTTGGGATCTCTAGACGCAGGCTACTTCCGTTCCCTGGTGGACCTATTGCAGTCCCCGGCATGCACCGCGGCCGAGTTTAGAAGGGTCCACGTCTACTTCATGGTGAGTTCTAACCTCTACTTATAGTCCAATTTTCATGGGAAGAATCTTATCTAACATCTAAAAAATAGACTAGAGATAATTTCACCACGTCTTACTACCCGTTCGAGCTATACGCTTGTGTACTAGTTACGCTAATGAGCTAGGAATTAGTAAGATCACATTTAGAAGAAGTGTATCAGCATTTTTCTGGAGGATGAGTGAAAAGCATTTTTTTTAAATACAACCGACCGAGATTCTAATCTCGATCTCCCCATCATCGGCATTCTAGTCTACTGCGAGAGTAGCACATTAGAAAATGCGGCCATTGAGGCAGGTATCTGCGAAGGTTGTTAGACATTATCAATACTTATAAAATCACACTAATAAAATAGTAAAATATTATTCATTTTATCCACAAAAAATGTTTGTAGTTCTTAAAAGGCCCTTCGTATGAAATGGGTAGTAACCTTCACCAAGGATTCATATACAAGGTAGTATACAAATACCTCAGTGTAAACGGCTATGATTACAACCAACACTGGTGGATACGCGGACCAACGCTAGGCTCATCTTGTCAAGTTTTCCAGCGATGGGGAGATCACTAGAGCACTCAGTCAGACCCGGCTGTGAAAGAGCTCTGGAGCCATGAGCAGGTGGCAGATAAAGCTGTTTATGTTTGTTTCCATAGAGCTCTGTCTGTCTCGGCTGTGAAAGAGTTCTGGAGTCATGAGCAGGTGGCAGATAAAGCTGTTTATGTTTGTTTCCATAGAGCTCTCTCTGTCTCGGCTGTGAAAGAGTTCTGGAGTGTCTGGAGTCATGAGCAGGTGGCAGATAAAGCTGTTTATGTTTGTTTCCATAGAGCTCTGTCTGTCTCGGCTGTGAAAGAGTTCTGGAGTGTCTGGAGTCATGAGCAGGTGGCAGATAAAGCTGTTTATGTTTGTTTCCATAGAGCTCTCAGTCTGACTCGGCTGTGAAAGAGTTCTGGAGTCATGAGCAGGTGGTAGATAAAGCTGTTTATGTTTGTTTTCATAGAGCTCTGTCTGTCTCGGCTGTGAAAGAGTTCTGGAGTCATGAGCAGGTGGTAGATAAAGCTGTTTATGTTTGTTTCCATAGAGCTCTCAGTCAGACCCGGCTGTGAAGGAGTTCTGGAGGGTCTGGAGCCATGAGCAGGTGGCTGTCAAAGTGTTTCCCGTCACAGCATCCACTTACAGGCTAGGTAACAATCTTTACTCATACCAAGATCTCAAGAAACTAGACACACGACTTCTAGAGTTGTTAGTAATAGACATCGTGATTATCGTTTAATGGTGCCAGTGAGAACACATGAAGTTCCGACGTGGCAAAATTGTGAAGCTTTACATACATTACTGTTTCCAGCCTATGGCACAGGTCAGTTTTTTGATCCAACCATAAATTTTCCACTACCAGCTCTCTAGGCCTGTTGTAACTTCAAATGCCTTAGAGTCTAACTTAAGACTAGGACAGGCACAACATCCAGTCCCCGGACGTTAATTAATCACATTGGAAGGGTAAACCCATATTTCACCAATGATATATTTTTCGGCAATGTCGGGAATTTAACCCGGAACCATTAGCTCACTATACAGACACGTTACCGACTGAGATAAGGTGAAAGTATAACAACTGATAGTAAACATACAGAAACATTATTCGAACATTGTACTTTCCAAACTCACAGATACATCAAGTAGCTACTTTCAAATAATATTTGAATGACCAAAATAATCTTGATAGGTCATAATCGGTGATTTAATATGAACACCACTTATTTATTATGTGGCACTAGGAACTCGAAAGTTCATTGCTGCACTTACAAAAGTACGACACCTATCCCTACATTGATCTAGTTCTACCCAGTCCACCTCATTACACCCTATCCCTATCTTGAGCTAGTTCTGTCCAGTCCACCTCATTACAACCTATCCCTATCTTGAACTAGTTCTATCCAGCCCACCTCATTACACCTTATCCCTATCTTGAGCTAGTTCTGTCCAGTCCACCTCATTGCACCCTATCTCTATCTTGAGCTAGTTCTATCCAGTCCACCTCATTACACCCTATCTCTATCTTGAGCTAGTTCTATCCAGTCCACCTCATTACACCCTATCTCTATCTTGAGCTAGTTCTATCCAGTCCACCACATTACACCCTATCCCTATCTTGAGCTAGTTCTATCCAGTACACTTCATTACACCCTATCCCTATCTTGAGCTAGTTCTATCCAGTCCACCTCATTACGCCTGATCTCTTTCAGATCCATTCTAATGTAAGCCTCCCATCAGTGACTAGGTCTTCCAAATGGTATCTTCTCATTGGGCTTGTCAGTTTTTATAAGAAAATCGAATAGCTTAATATGTAAATGTACATTTATTGTTTTATTTTTTCTTGAATCTTTATTAAGTAATTATTTTAGGAAATTTAAAATTTAAAGAATAAATTTGAGATGTATGTACAAATAAAGAAAAGCAAAATTAAAGAAGAGAAACGATGGGTGATTGAGGGATATTTGATAATTTTAAAGGTCAATTGCGATCCAAAAAAAGTTACCGATCTCCGATATAGACTGCAGGTGTCTTCAAACCTTTTATGTACAAGGGCCAACGTTTCTGTCTCATCTCTATTATCACATCATCTCATACCTGGCACGACTTAAAGATAACCTTCTATGGCGTACCCAGGGCACTGACAAATAATTTACCCAGACACTCAGCCTCTATATTAAAATGGTTGCGCTTCTTTTGACAGCTTGAGTTCTTTGACACTAGGATCGCTGCGGTTAGTCCTATCATCACCCAGCAGTGACACTAGCGAAGCCCAGTGTTGAAGGACTCGAGCTGGCAAAAGGAGCGCAGCGAAACCCCCGTGAGGTTGAGAGTCTGTTTCTTTCTTGTCTGTGGTCACGTTCTGTTCCACCAGAGCGGCTAATAGTCTACACACGCGGGTGACCCAACTAACTATTATATCTCCCGTTCAAAAATGCCAAACGTCTAAAAATAAAAAAGAGAGAGTATAAAAAAGTATGGTAGCTAAAAAAAAGTATATAGAGTGGATAAGCGGTCTGTTTTAATCTGAGCTAATTGGCTAAGCTATTGAATGTAGTATAAATCATACAAAATCACTTCTTTTTAAACTAACCAAGATTATCTTCTTCATTTATTTTTATTATTTTCATGTGTATCTTCTAAAGTGACAACACACTAAATTATTATTATCATCACCGCGTCTTACTACCCGTTCGGGTTATACGCACTTACGCTAATGTGTAATGGTAGGGTGATTGTGAGACTACAGTTTAACGTGGAATCCGAACCACGGTGGAGGCCTGGTATTCCCCACATTCACAAGATGTCTTGTCAGAGGTGAAGGAATGGCTTGGTAATCAGATACATCTGTGCCGGGACCGAGGATTGAACCCCGGACCCCCAGCACAGAAGTCCGACACCTTACCCCTAGACCGCCAGGTCACCGACAACACACTAAAGCCATTAGTGATTGACACCTCTTGAAAGATGCTCTATCATTATGTATCACCTTTATATTCTGGACTGGGATTAGAACCTCATAGAGGTCCAAAAAAATCTGTAGAATACATGCGTGTTAATAACTATTAGGTGTTATATCATAATAATATACGGACCTTGTTTGTAGGCTCTCTGTGCTATACGTCATCCTCCCAAGGAGAAATGTGTCTGATGAACCAGCAGCATCCCGTCTCTGTCACCTCCTTGGCCAGTCACGTGCCTCACGTACCACTGAAGGAAGGTCTACAGAGCGTCATCAAGTGTCTCAAGAGCCAGGATATGGGGACGTCACCATGTGAGTCTTGTTTAAAAAAAAAATCAAATAGTTTGTAAAACATTTCATTAAAGCTAGTGAGTAACTAGGAAAGGATAAGAAAACTTATATCACAACTTCCAAAACTGTTGAATAATGAAAATAAAATTAGCCATGACACTCGCTACCAAGAAACAAGGAGGATTTTACGGGAATCCATACATGCAGTGGCGCACACAGAAATTGTCTTTGGGAAGGGGGAGACAAACAATCAAGGTTGTGTCCAGAGTTAAATTTTGGAGGAAATGAGATAGAGGGGGGGTCTTAGATGGCACAGATCTATAACCATTAGAAGAAGAGAAGAACAGTATTGACTGTTAAACGCTTCTAGATACTATTTCAATTATTTTTATGGTAACCAAGGGAAGATATTTCAGTAATGTAAGTGACCTAAGCTTAGATAGAATGTCACATCTATTTTTCTAGTACTTTTTTCCTATTTGTAGCTTTAGAGTCAATTTTATTTAACGTGTGTATTGGTAGGCTTACCGTAATATTTCCCTCACAAAACCGGGACACTTTTAATGTCCTACTCAAAGAGAAGAATCAATAATGGTGGATTCCAATAGGTGTAAGGGGGAGGGGGCAGTTAGAAAAATAAATAGTTTTGCCCTCCGACTCAAAGGAGAGTCCAAGGATCCTTTCCAAGAAGATGTTGCAAGAAGAATGGAGCCACCTATAAGGTATTCATAGGAGTCTTATTTTTGAATATTTTAAAAATCTAGATGATTCTAGAAGATTTTCGGATAATTTCTTGCCCAAAATTAAAAAAATAAAATCCTCCAGATATTATTTAAAGAAGACTTCCTCTGATTATTTTTTAAATTAATGCTGTTTGGAAAGCCTGAAGATTTTTTTGAAAATTAGATGCATCTACTAGATATTTAGATATTCCGGAAAAATTTTCAAAATTTAATGCCTGTAAAAGCTATTTGGATTAGTCTTTTGCTGGAATTTTTTAAAAATTATTTTGAGGTCTTTGGGGGAGGGGGTAAAGTGCCCTATTAGGGCCCCTCTGGGTGCGCCACTGCATACAAGTGTGATCTTCCGGGACAAAGAGGATGATAAAAGTAAGGCCGCTTTACTCCTTGTTTCTTCTATAAAAAACTTGTTAGTAAAACACTAGCTCAGTGGTTCCTGATTTGTTGGTCACGACCAAATGTTGGGTAGTGACATTTATACGCAAAACAGGTGACTTGGTGGTTTAGGGGTAAGGTGTTAGACTTCTGTGCTGGGGTTCAGGGTTCAATCCTCGGTCCCGGCACAGATTTATCTGATTACCAAACCCTTCCTTCACCTCTGACAAGACATCTTGTGAATGTGGGGAATGCCAGGCCTCCACCGTGGTTCGGATTCCACGTTAAACTGTAGGTCCTCCATTTCATCTCACAATCACCCTACCATTACACATTAGCGTAAGTGTGTATAACCCGAACGGGTAGTAAGACGCGGTGCTAATAATAATAATAATAATAATTTAAGCGAACATTTTTGTTATTTCGATAGAACGTGCTTTGTCAAGGGAACGCTGGTTTATATATTTCTTCCCGGAAAGGTCCAAAATTCATAGGAAGGGTATTTTAAGAAATACAAACGTATTTTTTTGCAGCCAACATTGATAACATTTCATTATATTATTATTAATAATATTATTTTATATTCAAATAAATTGAAAAACGTCATTTGGACACAGCTATCTAACCCAGGACGCCCGTGTTAAAGTGTAATTTTTAAATTTAAATAGTATAATATTTCGATACGGCTATAACCGTAATTAACAGCTATAATAGCTTGGCTAATTAATCCATCATATTCTAAGTGCCAGAATTAGGAGGACATGTGTACTTTTACACCCCTTCTGTTCTCGTACAATGTTAGGGAACAATTTTGCACACACCTTAATGTGCTTTTGACTCAACCTAATTTAACCTAGACACAATGCCGTTTTTTTTAAACCCCAAGTATACTGAAAATTCAAAAATGACACCTGGACACGGGAAACGAACCCGGTACCTTTGGCTTAGTACGCAAATGCTCTAACCACTGGGCTATCCAGGAATCGTCCCGTGCTCAGCGTCATTCTTCACTCATATTTTAAGGCAGAGTCTATGAGGGACGTGTGGAAATCGTCGGCTACAAATGTGTGATTACTTTTATTGAGGTCATGAGCTATCAGATAGCGCAGCCACCTTCGACTCGGTAATTAGCTTATTACTGCCACTTGCACAATTATTATAATTGTGCGGGATTGCATATTTAAGAATCAAATAGCGAAAGTGCTTCCTATAAATGGAGTAATCCTCTTTAAAAGCATAAATAATAGCTTTGGCTATTTGATTTTTAAACACCAAGTAGTTAGATTTAGTGTATTTTCTATCTGTCTGATAAGACCTTTATATAGCTACACTACAGAGAAATAGAGAAACATATTACGCATATCACAAGTCACAACTACTCCTATAAGTAAGTGTTTATTTTAATATTTGGTACTGTTAAAATATTAGTGGTGACCTGGCGGTCTAGGGGTAATGTGTCAGACTTCTATGCTGGCGGCCGGGGTTCAATCCTCGGTCCCGGCACAGATTTATCTGATTACCAAACCCTTCCTTCACCTCTGACAAGACATATTGTGAATGTGGGGAATGCCAGGCCTCCACCGTGGTTCGGATTCCACGTTAAACTGTAAGTCCTTCATTTCATCTCACAATCACCCTACCATTACACATTAGCGTAAGTGCGTATAACCCGAACGAGTAGTAAGACGTGGTGCTAATAATAATAATAATAATAATAATAAAAAATATTAGTGTTACTATTATTAGATGTGCTATCTTACGACAGATTCCCTCTTTTGTCATTGAACTTAGACCTCCAATGTGCCCTGTCCTCTGCCTCCTCCTTCAGCTACTACAATCTTCTGCTTTGCTTTAAGTCATTTAATAAATGCTTATAGACACCCTTTAGGCACTATATTTTGTTAGAGCTTTTTACAAAAAAAAGTTGGTGGAGTAGGTTATAGCAATTTTAAAGGCGGCCTTTTTTTAATGTCAACCAAGATAGTATTGAAAACACACCTAGCATACGGTTGATTAGTTTCAGAATGTTATTTGAATTATTTCTTAAAGAATCCCTTCGGACAGAAAAATGCCGTATGACTATGGAAAAATGCATGCCTAGTTTAAGTAAAAATAAGCTCTAATACAAATTAACATTTACAAGAATAGGTTACACCAAGGAGATCTAATAAACCAAAAAAAAGGAAGATTTCATTACCACAGCGGTCAACAGGGTTTGGTTTAGTGGTCTAAATAATAATAATAATAATAATAATAATAATAATAATAGCACCACGTCTTACTACCCGTTCGGGTTATACGCTACAAGTACTAATTACGCTAATGTATTAGGAATTGGGGTGGCTAAATTAGAGGAGGTGGACCCGCATTTGCGTGGAGGGAGAGTGGAAAACCATTTAGGAGAAACCACCCTCAGTTCACGCGACCCAGATTCGAACCTCGATCTCCCAGGCCTCAGCAGTCGAGCTCAACACGACTAGCGCGTTAGCCAACTACGCCACCAAGGCGGGTTATTAGTTTAAAGTTAGGTTTGAGCGTTTCCACTGGTTCCACACCATCCTACTCACTATCACCATCATCTCATCTCCTCGGGATATGGAAAGAGCCTCCACGGAAAGGATGTACTATTAGTACATTCGGGCGTCCCCTGGGCCACGGCACATTAGTACTGGCTGATCTTTCAACTACTGGGCTACGAATGTTGTAGTTCAGACTCGCAATATTATTATTATTACTTCTTTAGTCGCTAAGATCGTACAAAATTTGGAGCTTTCAAATTACAACTTGAGGGAGAGCTGATGTAATAATTATGTATTATGATTACTGTAGCGGCGTACGCCGAGGGAAAAACGGACAAGATCAAACCTGGGTGTAGTTGCGCTGTTTGCCGCTGCGATGGCAGCACTAACAGGTTTTCCAGAAGAGGTGACAAGGCTGCAGCTATCGGTAAGAAACGGTCCCTATTTTTTTTGGTATCGTACATTTATTGATCTCTGGTTATGTTTACTTATATCCTGAAGCTTACTTAGAGTACTATCTTTATCTCTTTCAAAGCGTAAATTAGATAGATTGAAATCGAACCTTTCAACTGGCTTGGATCTAAAATTTAAGATATTAAAAGAAACTGTTATGCCAAATACTTTACGATACAGTACCTTTCACAACAGTTAGAGATACCCGGTTCGGTGGCTGCATGGTCAAAGGCGCTACTCTCGCAGTAGACAAGACTGCCAATGACCGAAACATCGAATTTGGAATCTTGGTCGGGCGTACTGAGGACAAAATGGTTTTCCACTCTCCCTCCTTCCTGTAACAATAGCCTTCCTAATCAATAAAACCATTTACGTAGTTAGGACATAAGCGTATAACCCGGACGGGTAGTAAGCTGCAGTGCTTAAAAAAAATCTTCATGGCTCAAGTTAAAAATATGTATTTTGTTTTTAATATTTTTTTAAATTAAACTTGCAGATTTTATTCTGAAAGTTAAATAGTAAAAACATAACTTTAAAAAACAAGAATGGAAAAATGGTTGCATAAATAATAAATATGTATAGTAAAATAATTAAGAAAACGATTAGTTATGTTATATAACTAATCAATTGATAATAATTAATATTCAATCAATCAATTTCAAAATTTTACCATTGAATTTACTCTCCAGCAAAATAAAATCAATAAAGTAGTAATTATAAATAGAAGAAAAGTCTAACTGTATGTCACATGTTTAAAATCAACCCAATTAAGTTATATTGTAATTTACCCGCCTCGGTGGCGTAGTTAGCTAACGCGCTAGTCGTGTTGAGCTTGACTGCCGAGGACGAGGAGATCGAGGTTCGAATCTCGGTCAGGTGAAGTGGGGGTCGTGTTTCCTAAATGATTTTCCACTCTCCCTCCACGCAAATGCGGGTTCACTTTATCTAAATTCATCCTTCACAATTATTAATCCATTAGCGTAACTAGTACTTAAGCGTGTAACCCGAACGGGTAGTGAGACGCGGTGCTAAATAATAACATATATATTGTAATTTATTTATATTGTGTATTTTATTCTATTTTGAAATCCCGCAGGAAATTCCGGCACTGACTCGGCTTTCCACAGACCGGTGACTCGATGCAACAGTAACCCCCTGTACACACCGCATCCCTCGATATTCTCAAACTACCCCCATACGAGCAAGAGCTCCACTCTAGGTCTGCACACTCGCCAGCATCCCGCGGGCGCTACTCACAGCCTGAGAGGTATTTCGGATCACCACCAGAATGCACTGCACGCGCCACTCCCGCAGCATATTATTGGGGACTATTACAACACCGGTAATGTGATAGCAGCACCGTCTGCAGCATCGATGTGGAGAATGTTCACCGGTCACTAAACAATTATTGTTCAACGATGCATTTAAGTTTATCAATAAAACTCGCTTTGCTCGTTGGAGAAACCCCGAGGGAGTTTTATTTGTCAGTGGATGTAAACGAATGTATTTCCAGAGCCGTTTATCGATAAGTCTTACCGTTTAGCCATACAAGACCTTCAAATAAAAGATCCGCACCGACTTTAAAGTTGCTCCACTATGTTGAAATTTTCGGCGGTTAAATTTTTTTTTTTTAACTTTTTGGAATTTCCCCGTCGGTTACAGGCTAAACGCTATAAGTTTGCCATATTTCAAGATTCTAGCTCATCTAGAAGTGGATAAACATTAATATCAGTGAGTGAGTGAGTCATGTGGCTTTACAGTATAATAATAATAATAATAATAATAATAATGGATGCTGAATAAGTATGGTTCGGAAGTGAATCCAACAGATCAATGTGAAAGAAGCGCTTCACGTTTGTTTGGACATGTTGTGAGGATGAGTGTGGATCAAGCGACGAAGCAAATATATGAAGGTAGAGTGTATGGGTCAAAAGGAAGGGGTAGGTTATCTCATTCATGGTGAAATTTTTTAGACGAATGTGTGAAAAAGAGAAACATAAAAAAACTTTAAGAATAAAAGAGCGCATGTATGACTCAGTGTATGGTTGTTGTTGAAGCGAAGGGAGTATTTAAGGATAGGGAAGTTTGGAGAAAGTTAGTGAGGATGGTTAAGAAGGGAGTTTTTTTTAAAGCTATATGCACAGTTTCTTGCCTACCCCGTAAGGGAACGGAAGGATTAGGTGTGTATGTAAAATTGAGGTGACTTGTGAAAGACGGGTATACAAAGCCGATTAAAAATATTAATATACTGAACTTTATAGTAAACCAATATTACTGTCAATGTGTGAAAATTAACTTTGGTGCGGACCTAGTCAAACTTAATTTCCGTGTCAAGGTGTATTTTTCCAACTATACTTTTATTGTGTTTCTATAACAAATAATTCCATCAAGAAGTTATACGTGTGCTTACCTATATGGCTAACATTTTATTTTTCCAGTTAATTCTTGTGAAATCTTATTTTTGTGTATGTGATTAAAAGTGTAATTCTCGTGTTATTGTTGAAAAGATACACCATTGTTTGGTGTAGGTTTTCTCTTTTTGTTTGTGAACGGCTTGCATATAAATATCTTGAGAAACACGATACACACTGTGTAGGTAATAACTAGTAACGTTATACAAAGCTATTGTTTGCTCTTTTTCTTTATTAAATTATCTCATTGTTTGTGTTAGTATTGTTTTAACTAAAAAGATACTAAAGTATCGCATAACTAGACCACAACTATAATAATAACAACAATATTTTACACCTATCGAGAAATATAATTTAAAGTTCATAAATGCTAAGTTAAATTTTTCATCCCATTCAATTTCACAGTTGACAGCACTTAAAAATAATGTGAAACTTTGTTTGTTCCACTTGAATAAGAACACATATGCTACAAGTAAACTACTTGCTTAAAAAAAGTTTTAATTAAGATATTTTAACGTGTATTAGTAATTTTTATAAGTATTAAATGACAAAACATCCTATGAATTCCAATGTAATTACATTTTCTTTATTTGGTTTAGTTGAAATTAATAATGTTAATAATTATAATATTTGTAATAAAAGCTGTGATTCGTTGACGTGAGTCTGGTCCATCTCGACTATTTATTGACATATTTTACATTCTCCAAACAAAAATTGATATTTTAAATATTTATCTATATAAATAATTAAAATATAGTTCACCTTTTCTTAAGTATAGACTGCACCTTGACTTGAAGTTATTTTTAATTAAAGTAATACATTTTAAAATAGTTAGTATTAAAATTCTAATAAGATATTCTGTTAACGGCTGTTTACAAACCAATATTACAAACCTAAGATTGATATAAGGTGGCTTATCAACTTAATTAATGTCAACTAATGAGGTGGGTTATCCCAGTGTCCGCTAATAAAGAATAATTACATAATTTGTTTTGTTGATTAGGAATGAAGCTATCTGGGAAAGAATGGGGGTAAAGGGAGTACATGAGATAGTAGAGGAAGCAATAATGAGATGGTATGAGCATGTAATGAGGAAATTGAAGGAGAGGATTCCAAAGAGAATGATGGAAATGAAGTATGTAGGAAAAAGACTGCAAGGCAATACAAGAAAGAGATAAGGCGATCAGATAACAGAAAGTGTGTGAGTGAGAGGAGAAGAATGGAAGCAATTAAAGGAGGAATTATGATTGAAGGATAGAGAAAGGGGTGACCTGGCGGTCTAGGGGGTAAGGTGTTAGACTTCTATGCTGGCGGCCGGGGTTCAATCCCCGGTCCCGGCATAAATTTATCTGATTACCAAACCCTTCCTTCACCTCTGACAAGACATCTTGTGAATGTGGGGAATGCCAGGCCTCCACCATGGTTCGGATTCCACGTTAAACTGTAGGTGCTCCATTTCATCTCACAATCACCCTACCACTACACATTAGCGTAAGTGCGTATAACCCGAACGGGTAGTAAGACGCGGTGCTAATAATAATAATAATGATAGAGAAAGATGGAGGCATTTTACTAAACTGACCCGCGCACATGCTGAAACAGTTGACGATGATGATTTGATATAGTAAGATTTAAGTTAAAGATAATTATATTAAGTGTGCTATCTATAGTGAAGCTATACTTCCAAATTTTTAGATAGTAAGCAATAGTAAAAACATGAATGTGAAAGGTTGAAATTGTACCAGTCACAACTATACATTTTGATTTGGATGAAGGGTAAACTTCTAAACAAAACTAGAAATTTTATAAGTAGACCACTTTCGATTACTAACATTGATTGAAAGTCACTAAAATTTTGTATTTTAGAAATAAATATTATGCTATTTGTTGCTCCTCTAAAATATTATCAAAGACTTCCAATAATACCTCCTTTTGGATTTAGCGAAAAGCTTTGACATGATCTAAATTAGTAAAAAGAATATAAGGAACTAGGGCCAGTTTTCCTTCAAGAAATGAAATAATTTGTTAAGATCACAGTATTCTAAATTATTAAAGGATTCATTTTTTGGTTTAAAAACGTCAAAGTTGCCATTCATAAAGTATATTCATGATAGGTTTTTACCTGGATGACATTTCGAAAATCCTATGTTTATGGTTTTGGGTTGCCAACACTTGTAAAAGATCACTGTTTTGTTGTAAATGTTAAATTTTTTAATTACAAGCTATATTTTATATTTAAAATAACCTAAAATTAAATTTTCTCACACTATATTACATTTTATTATCTCTTTTCACCCAATCCGAAACTATATTTTATACATAATCAAAAGTACTTATTCTTCGTTTTGAAATGTTATCTATCATGTGTAATATAGTGCAGG
Source organism: Timema shepardi (assembly GCA_902151425.1). Taxonomy (NCBI): domain Eukaryota; kingdom Metazoa; phylum Arthropoda; class Insecta; order Phasmatodea; family Timematidae; genus Timema; species Timema shepardi. Next base: position 30,960 of record CABFVX010007381.1, read on the forward strand.
CATCGTATTTACTTGGAAAAGAGAAAACACTTGTAGTTTTTCTACATACATAATAAATTATTTTATGATTATTTTATTGTATTTCAAAATATTTAGCTAAATAAAATATTTTCATCCACTGCGTGGGTGTATCTTTGTAAAGAACTGGTTTCCGTCATGTTCAAATCATATGGTTTAAATTCGTCGGTCACCATTTTGAAGTTATATTTGTTAGACATTTTGTGAAAGTGATGTGAATAATATATTTT
>CABFVX010007382.1:0-13972 GCA_902151425.1 Timema shepardi
AAAGTGAAAGTTATGTGAAAAAACGGCCCGGATTTAAAGATTGTAAGATACCGGGCCAGCAAACACTGAATAAATAAATAAATAAAAATTAACCTTCACCGTAAATGAAAAAATATTTTTATTGAATGGATGAGACATACTATGTTTATCTATACTAGAATATTTTTTCTCTTTATATATTATTTTGGTTTTCTATGCAAAATATTTATTTTAAATAACACCACTTTTAACTACAATATAGTATGTAGTCTGGCATATGCAATTAATGCTAAGCAAAGTATAAATTATTCCTACCTACTCAAGAATTCGGTAGAACTTAAAACTATTAGCAGCTTAGTTATTATTAATTTTTATTACTGATTTAGATGAATCAGTTAAGTAATTTTTTTAATTCTTGATATTATATTAATAAGTAGGATAATTATGTAGATTATTTATTTACTGTTTGTGTTGGTCTATACGCCATGGAGTAAGGCGTTCACCCAGTTTACTTTGCCACTGACTAGGAGATCAAGATTTGAATCCTAGTCTATGTTTTGAGAGTGTTTTTTTTCTAAATGTATCCCTCCCCAAGTAAATTCCGGCATATTTCCTATTACATACCACCTTCCTTAACTCTAATCCATCAAGTAAATATGCCGTTATTCCAAATGGGTAGTAATACGTGGTGCGCATACAATGTAAGAGTCCTATTTCTTAGACAATGGTATAAAGCTTATCTAATCTATTTTTTATGAACAAACCAATAATTAAATTTGATAAATTCTGAAAGATTTAGACCGTCTCTTAAAACTAACAGATATTCATAATTTCAACCTAATGAATCCACCGGGAGCACTGTTTGAACAAATTTAAAGAGTATACTTTTAATTAACATAATATTAAATTAATATGCATGATTAAACGTCACGCTTTCTATGTGTTTTATGACTACGTGAGTCAGTATTCATGCGTCAAGTATTAAACGCAAAGATAACTTATATAATTTAATGTCAGTAAATATGAATACACTCAAACGCACTAAATTAGCAATTATTTAATATTTGCAGAGAGTGTGTGCTAACTTTTCCGACACACGTGAAGTAATGAGTTTCATGGTAAAAATGGGTTAAATCTACAATGTATAGTGGTTTAACTTTTACTTGAGAGTTATTATTATTATTATAATAATAATAATAATAGTAATAATAATAATAATTATTATTATTATTAGCACCGCGTCTTACTACCCGTTCGGGCTATACGCAATTACTCTAATGTGTAATGGTAGAGTGATTGTTAGGTGAAATGAAGGACCTACAGCTTAACGTGGAATCCGAACCACAGTGGAGACCTGGCACTCCCCACATTTACAAGATGTCTTGTCATAGGTGAAGGAAGGGTTTGGTATTGAGAGTTATTAAAGTTCATCTTGATGCATATAGCTTATTTGTAAGACTCACTAACAAAAATATTTTTTTTTAGACGAAAACTTATTTCTATATAATCTGTAAACGATATCCATTAAAAAATATAAAATTCTGAAATAAAAAGTACAATTAATTTATTGTTCATTGTACTAGAACTAAATACATTTTTTTGACGTAGTCTTATCATATTAAGCTTAAGATCAAACCTCTAATGAAATTCAAGAAAACATGCACACCATGTATGTTAAACTCTACGGGTATAGGGGGAGGGAGATGTAGATTTAATCACCTTCTATTAAATTAACATAATCTCCTTTTTAACCCTTTATTCAACATTTATTTACTTCTAGCCTTTGTGCTGGTCAAATTTGGTGGGAATATTCATTATTTGGTCTTGCAAACTTTCTGTGAACCTTTTGACTAATCGAACCTGTCAAATGTCTGATCTGCATGACAGCTAGATCGCGAGTGTTTATAGAATGACCTCCTTACCGTGGTACCAAAAAAAGGGCACACTCTCCTTGTGCGATTGCAAGAAGGAAATCTACCAAGGTCCCTTTCTCCATCTTAAAAAAAACTGTAGAGGAAATCAGGGAAATCATTAAGGTATAGTAATATTCATAATTGTCTTTATTCACTACTGATAGGTTTTTTTAAATTATGATCGTAAATCCTAAAAAACAAACAATAATATGTATTATACCTTGTCTTGAGAAGGTTAGAACAAGAAGTGAAGATAAATATGACCTTTACTTTGACTCGTAAATTTGAGAAAAATTTAACTTAATAAATTTTGTGTTTTTGTAATACAATTTTAGATACGCCACGGTCTCGTCTGATGTGTTATCATACCATTTAAGCTAAAAACCAGTAGCGGTGCCCTATATGATGTTCTTTCACATATTTTTAGCTTAAAACTAGCAATAGTGTATCTTCTGATGTTCTGTCACACCTGTTTAGCTAAATTTCTCGGCATCGTCGCGTATAGTGTTCTGTAACACCTATTTAGCTTAACACCAATGGCAGTGTCCAATTCAATGTTTTGTCACAATTTTTTGGATAATTTTTGGATTAAGAGCCGTAAAACCTTCTTCGGTGGCCGCATGGTCCAAGGCCTTACTCTTGCAGGATAATATACCACCGATGACAGAGAGATTGAGGTTCGAATCTTGGTCGGGTGTAATGAGGTTAATTCTTCCAAAATTATTTTCCACTATTCCTACACGCAAATTCGGGTACACTTACTTTAAATACAGCATTCATAATCCCTAAAGCCATTAGCGTAATTAGATAGTAAACGTATAGCCCAAACGGGTAGTAAGACTCGGTGCTAAGGAAAATTGAAATAGAAGGCCAAAATAAGGACTAATCTTAGTATAGTAATACTTTATGGTTAAAATTGTTTAACTCACTCGAATGGACAATGTATGTAGTGTAAATGTATGTATAAAAGATTTTATTAAAATATTTACCATAATATATATTTTTATAATATCTATTTAGGAAAATAAAGCCCTTACTAGTAGCTATAATTATATTTTTGAAACATTAGTATAATATGTCTTAAAATAATTAATTAGGAATAAATAAGTATGTCCTTGTTCTAATAGATTAAATATATGTTTATACATATAGAATGTTGTATATCAAATTGTACGTAAATAAATTTATGTATAATATAAACATAAAATAAACTAATTTATACACAGTTTATCGACGATACAAATTGCAACAGACAAGAATGGCACATATGATTGACAGAATATATCAGATGGAGAATGAGTTGCTCTTTGGACCCAGGCTGATAATGAAAATAGTCCATATAATGAAGACGGTTATTTAACAACTTATAAATTTAAAAAAAAGTTATTAATATTTCAAGAAGTACGGCGTTGCTGGAAATACTCCCTGACCATCACAAGAAAATCTTTAAAACGTTAGGCCTAACTTCAAACTAATAGTTTAGAAATATCATGTCACAGGTATTCCAATCCTATACCAAACTGCAATCCCGGGCATGAAACATCTCCTTTCCGTATGGAAACAGGTATGCAATAGTTAAATTCAACGCGGGCCATTTGACCGAGTCTGATGGCGACTCCGGCACCGTATGCTGAACTTATCTGCATACAATTCTCAGACGCACGTCTCGACACGCCAATATTTTTAGCGTTTCCCATGTTGTAAAACGCGTGGAATCTGAAATGCTCTCCAAAACCACCTTTGCCGGTCAAGAAAGGCAGTCCTGTAAATATGTGTATAGCGCTTGCCCAAAATACATTTGCCCCAATGGCGTTACCACCTACATGTGGGCCAATACCTCTAATTTCAAAACCTCTTACAGTTTGAGGGCCTCCAAGGTAATATAGGTCAAGAATCCCGACGTTCCTGTTGAGCGGTTTGACGAATCCCCCAGTCGCTGAACATTGAACAACAACGTCCTCCAACACTGGAATGTTTAGCTGCACAAACGCATCGTTCTTCAGAAAGCTGACGTTACCACCTAGTAACCTAGTTCCTGCAACCTCCGTCGTCATCCTGAAGAACAAACCTCTCGTCGGGAATATGCACGCGTCTCTCCAATCGGCGGACAGGACATGACGTAATGCTGACTTGAAGTGGAGTCCCGACTGCTCACGGACTTCAAAAGCAGCATCTCTCTCCAAAGCGCTGGGCTCACGGATAACCCCCTCGTATTGGAGACTGTGCCTTACCTTTGAAAATGAAGGAAAGGTCACGTCAAAGAGTATACCTTTTTCTTTATTCATGTACCCAGACTGAGGCCAGACGCCAACCTGCTGGAAAATGGAGGCTGTTAATACAGGAGACATCCTATATTGAAACGGTTTTATGAAAGAAAGATTAAGACAGGTTGTGTTTTTATTCCCGTGGGTGATGTCAAAGGTGATCTTCTCAGCTCGTCCACATACGTTAGGCATTTTGAATCCTACGGCTAATGAGCCCTCGTTATCTCCTATAAGCGTTTGAACTCCACCGATAATTGATTTCATTTCATCCAATTGAAACGTTACTGCAAGACCATTCTTCGTCGCGGCCGTGTCGTTGTTTATGTCGATATCAACAGTTATATTCCTGAAACAACCTAATTTCTCGAAATTCTTTCGCGCTTTGTTAGCCCTTTCAATCACTTCCTCGAAGGTCTTGGCTTTGAAGAGGGTTTTCACGCAGTCGGTGGCGAGGTCATTCTTGGTTTTTTGGAGACCATTAATGTGTACCCTATCGACCCTTACATCGAACTCAGATATGTCAACTTCTTTCCATGTAATACCCTCTTCACAATCGTACTTCTGGTCGTATTTAGATGCACTTTTTATGCACTTTGAGAGTGAAACTCCCATTTCTTTCAACATGTAGACGAAACGCGTCTTAAGACAGCTACCTTAGAGTAGAAAATACTATGTCGCACATAAAAATTTGGCACAGTGTCGTGTGTATCCATAAAACATAAGTTTTAACTTATTGGTTAGAATTTATCGCTATATAAAGAGTTTCGCGATCTTTAGGTTAATTAACAAACCACTCCAGCACAAAGAGAAAATATAAGCTTGGATTAGATTTCTCGATATATTTCATTACGTCGTAGCATTATAAACTAGAATAATTTTTAATATAGGTACCTTTAATCTCAATCAATTAATATAATTTAGCTGATATTTTTTCTTTTATGGTATAATCAAACAATACAAATCAAACGAGTTCCGTAAAAACAATGCAATGCAGTACAATAAGATATATAATTTGGGATATACTAAACTTGGTTCATGGAGTAGTTTGTACTTTAAATGTTAAATAAATATAATATATTCACTCAATTTGAGCTATTTATATTTTTTAAATACGTTGGCTTATAACTGTTTTAACCTTATTAATAATTTAAAAAATATATATTCATAATATTTCCAGGAAGTAAGTAAATTTGTATGATATGCTAACGAGTATGATTGTCTTCCACGGATATCATTAGTTGAGATTGTGGGTTCTTAGGTGACTGTAAAGACCAATCCTGTAGTTACAGAATCTCCCACAGTGTTGCCATACGGTGTCTCCGTTAACCACTGGGTGTTGAGGGTTGACTCTCCTATGGCTTATTTGCTCTTTCCGGGAACTACGCTTGTCAGATTGGTGTCAGATTGTAGTCCAAAGAGTTGTTGGCCTTCATGGACATCTCGACGCCATGCCGGGTGATTGGCCGCTGTGGCCTCCCAGTTGTGTGATATAGGCCTCCATCAATAACATTATTAATAATTTAAAAGAAAGTCATAAAATGTCGAGGTTAATAAATTGGTCCAAAACACATCGATTTCCAATAGAACATTCTTTCATATTAATAACTCATGAACAATCTATGCAAATATTTCTTTAAACTTAATTATTAGTATATTCAGTATGCTTAAAAAGTGGAGCTCACAAACATTTGTGTTTCATAATTTAGAAGAAATAGTTTAACCCTTTGTTGCCCAGCTATAAGGTAAAATGTATAGTGCTTTGTGGACCAATGGTACTTTTAGTTACCACCTTCTTTTAGACCATATAATAAATTACTTGGCAATTATGTCAACACAAGGGCCCGTTGGTACTTCTAAGTACCTTCTTCCTTTACAAAGAAATAACATTTTATCACATTGAACATACTCTGTAGAAACAGGAAGATGTTTTATTATTGATAGTGTCATGCTATGACTTCATGCATTGGTTTATCTTTTCGTAAATTTATTTATGAGTGCTATGGCTATAAATTTAAATATTATATATAAGCATTGTGTTTAGTTATATATTAGGATATTCCAGTGATATTTTTAGAAGTATAGCAGTGCACATATTTGTTTTATTTGGTTATAAATGTAGTGGACTGAGAAGTACCAATGGGATACTAGAAGTATTTAGGGTGTATTTTGAATTGGACTTATAAGTAAGTACCTTTGGGCTGCCAATAATTAACGTAAAACAAAAACAAATAAGTCCACTTTTTCAATATTAGTTATATTGTTATAAAATATATACAATTGAAAACAATTGTAAAATACTTTATAATACTAGGTTTACTCTATAGGCCTAATTTAGGTTTATTTTTTGTAGGTTATGGCAGACAAGAACTTGGACACGTGTGAGCCTAGTGTTTCTGACAAACAAATTCTAGATATTTTGTGGGACGAGCTTCCAGAGGACAATAATCCTGACACTGATATTGAATCTGATGATTTGGATAGTGAGCAAAATGATGATGTTGAGGATATTCCTAGAGATATTTCTACTGGAAACATATTTGATGACATTTCCCTGACTGAATTGTCAAAACAGCATGGAAGTACAGATACTATCAATTCTCAGCCATCAAAGAGCTCACAGACAAATAATCATCTGGATAGATCAGTTGATGTTGACATAGTCAATACTATTCCCCTTCCAGAACCAATTAACACTAATACATAAAAAAACTATTTCAGAATTTTATTTATATTCAAGTAATTATATTATTCTTTATTACATGTAGGTTAGTATATGTTTGTAACTTAGACTCTATATAGCCCAATGGTACTTGCAAGTACCATAGCCTGAAATAATTGAAATATCCAAATTTTGCTAAAAAGGAAAATATGTGTGTATTGTATGAGTCTAGTAGACCACAAAATCATATAGTTAACTTTAACAAATTGTAACATAACTTTGGTGGGCAATAACATGTAAGAAAGTTAATGGTACTTAAAAGTACCTTCTGTCAACAAAGGGCTAAAAAATGAAACACTTCTCTTTTTTTGTATGTCGTTCAAAGGTTGGTATAAAGCCAAGGCCTTCTGTTAGACGCGTATTGTGTAGGTGGCCTTGGATTAGCTCACACAACGCAGGGATGAAGAATGTATGAGGTAAATATATAAAAAGCTAGTATCGATATTGAGTATTGGGATTTTATCAGATATTTTCAATCATTTAAATGATATAAGCTCTATATTACTGTGACTCCTAACTAAATGAAGCAATCGTTTTTATAAATTTTGAAACATTTGAAATTTTCAAATTAAAGCTCTTGAAATTGTATTTAAATTTTTAAGTAGTGACAAAACAAATTTGTACTTAATAATACAATCATCTTTGTACCAACTATTTGGAGCCGTGGATGATTCTCAAAATATTTTATGTTTTCGTTATTTAGTATGTTTTGGTGGAGTTTTTTTTTTTTTTTNCAAAATGTAAAACAAAGATAACAACAATGGGTGCTAGTATGTTATCTGTCTGAAAATATAATGAATGCACATTAACTTTTCTTTATTAGTCTCGCTTACGGTAAAATGCCCTCAAATACCTAACAGTCTTGTTTTGTATATATTTCAATGCACTATCACAATCCACCATTAAATCAAATTGTTAAGTTTAGTTTGTAAGATCTCCACCTTGAGCTCTGCTCAAGAAAATAAGATATTTGGATTGTTAACTTATAATTACGCTGTAGCATTGATATTAAAATGTAAATTGCAAAATTTAGTATTTTAAGCCTTAACTCTAATAAACATCAAATCCAATTAAAAAATCTGATGAATTATCACTGTAAAACTATTTTGTATTAATATAATGGTGAGGCTGGTAGCAGTCTTATTTTTTATATTTTTTTTAGCACTTCAGCTTATTACTCGTTTGAGTTGTATGCCTATGTACTAAATTATTATTATTATTATTATTATCACGTCTCGTTCGAGTTATACGCACTTACGCTAATGTGTAGTGGTAGGGTGATTGTGAGATGAAATGGAGGACCTACAGTTTAACGTGGAATCCAAACCACGGTGGAGGCCTGATATTCCCCACATTCACAAGATGTCTTGTCAGAGGTGAAGGAAGGGTTAGGTAATCAGATAAATCTGTGCCGGTACCGAGGATTGAACCCCGGACCCCAGCACAGAAGTCCAACACCTTATACCTTGACCACCAGATCATCCTATGTACTAATTACTTTAATATATTAGGGATGAGTAATGAAGAGCTTAGAGAAAATGTACCCACATTTTCACAAAGGGAAAATGGAAAATCATTTGATAAAAACTATCCTTAGTACATCCGAACTGGATTGAACCCCAATATACCCGTCATCGGCAGGCTAGTCTATTTATAGAGTTACTCCTTAGACCATGCAGCCACATAAGCGTTTTTTTTACTGTCGGTAAGAAATTTGAAGAAAAATAAAATGTTTTGGAGGATGTATTTACTGAGTTCTTGATAATCGTATTTAATGGATACATATTTTACCATAAGAACTTCGAAGGATTTTTTTTAATTATCTATTTAGAATAATTAAAAGGTTCTGGAAGAAAGAATAAATTGATACTTCAACCAAAGCACTCACTCAGATGATAGATAATGGCCTGTCTACAGTCCATCACCGTCATAATAGCACCCGCAAGTTCAATCCTACGTTGGAATTATGTCGCACTCACTTGTCGGAAGGAGACGAAAATTGTCCATTTCTTGCGTTTGTGTAGTTGCGTTGGCTTGCGTTCGGCCAAACATAAAGCATTATGGGTGAAATACTGTATTCAACTAAAACGATTAATGTAGTTATTATATCACTTTGTAAAAATACACAGTAAAATGTATTACTGCACATTTTATATTCTTGGATATGTGAATTTTATAATTTTTTAAATACAAACTGTTATTCTAAAAAGATTATTTGTAAACTTTAATATAACTTTGATGATGGATTAATATTGTTTGAATTTACGTCTCCCGACGTTTTACTGTCGACAGTCCTTGTTTGAGCAACAAAACCAATAACACGTCTTGTTGGTATAATATAAGTAGTGGAAAGGATGTTTGGCCACACTATTTTAGCTCTATCCCTCCAAGCAATACCCCTGTTGCGCATTTTATTATTTACTAAATTTAGTAGTACCTCACGCGAGTTTCGTAATTTGTTTTTTCTTATTTCCAAGGCTGGAGTTGAGTAATTGGTTTTTCTGGCTCATTTGTTCCAAGGACGGACATAACAAGGTATTTCTCAATATTTCGTATTATTAAATTTAGTAAATAATAAAATACGCCTCAGGGGTATTGCTTGGAGGGAGAGAGCTAAAAATAGTGTGGTCAAACATCCATTCCACTACTAATATATAAGCCTAGATAGCTCAGTAGCGAAAAATTATATCTTTAAAATAGAGGTACCATGTTCGATGTTCGTGTATATATGCCTTTTCTCAATATATATATATATAACATATTCTGATATTGCGTGGTAAATATTAAATTAGTCAAATCCTGCGTAACGTATCCATTAAGAGCATATTATGAAACATTAAAAATGACACCTGGACACGGGAATCGAGCCCGGGACCTTTGGCTTAGTACGCCAACGCTCTGACTACTGAGCTATCCAGGAATAGTTCCGTATTCAGGGTCATTCTTCACTCAGATATCATACTGGTGTACTAAGCCAAAGGTCCCGGGTTTGATTCCCGTGTCCAGGTGTCATTTTTAAATTTTCAAAATATTATATCTAGATGGAGTAATCCTCACTAAAAAGCGTAAATATTAGCTTTGGCTATTTGATTCGTATCCATTATTATGTCAACTTGAATTTAATTTGAGCTAAGCTAACTTTGTATTAATTTGAATATTATATTAAAATATTGTCAAATAGGTATCAGTATATAGTCCAAATGATCTTGCCAGAAACTAAAACAGCCCTACACTTTAGAGAAGTAATATAACATTTTGTAGTTCTCCCTCGGAAAAATGGTCGTTTTCTTGTTTGCACGTCACGATTACAGCGTTAAAGTTCGGAAGAGACAAAAGACATACGTGACCAAACATTTAAATGTTCGGGAACGCACAGCTCAAAGTATAGTTCTTATTGTACGAGCCACCATAGAGCAGTAGCAAGTCTCTGGCAGAAATATTTTGTATGGAGTTTCCGTACAAGAGTAATATCATTACGTAATTAAACTGAGGAAGGGAAAACGTGTCTGAATGATTAAAGTGGTGTTGATGGTGTTTTAATTTGATGGAGGAATGAAAAGCTACGCTCGCTTTTGCGAGATTAAAAAATAAGAAAGAAAGAAAAGAATAAAGTAGAAGACGCTGTTTTCATTCCAATTCCTTCTCAATTCAAAGAGGAAGTGAAGGCTTTTGTAGGTGTCGCTCGATGTTAAAATTGCTTTTTTTTTAATGTTCTGTGCAATATTTAGAGCAAAACTTTATAATTTTGTATTTAAATTCTCATTGTGTTATATAGGTTTTTTAATACGGCACCTTTATGTAAACTAATGGAAAATATCTACACGTTATTTATACTAACAAAACCATTTAATTTCGTTTAGAAAATGGCTTTTCAAGCGGTCTTGTTATTGTACGAGACACACAGACTTTAAAAAGAAACTAAGGTTCCCGTAAAATACTGAAACCAAGGTTGTGCTAAGTACATCAATATGTATATTGTCAAAAACAAATCTATCTTATTCTAAATATGTATCAAGAACAGGATTTGTATATCTTAACATTTTAGTTGAATATTGAAATATCAATCAAGAGAAAGAACAAAACTAAAAAAAATATTGGTTGTAGTAGTTTTAACATTGATAGGAAAAATAGTATAGGAGAAATCCTTGAACAATAAATTGCTAAAATTTTAGTAAACGTAATTAGAAAGAAATTCATAAAACATATGCAACTATTAAATTTAAGAAGTGTATAGTAGTATTAATAAGATACAAAATCTTTCAACATTAAGATTCAAATTTTTGAATCGAATGCGAATCTTACTAAGATGTATAATTGTATTCAAAATTTCAAATGTTCGCACAGGCTTAAAGTTTATAGTATTTGAGTGGGTCATTGAATTTAAACATCAGAATGAATTTGATGTTATTAAAAAAATATTAATACTAGTTAAAATAGTCATTTTATCAGTCCCTGGAGAAATTCTTCAGCTGCCAATATTGGTCTTAAGTTACAGTATTCCAGACCAGGGCTTTTGGAGTCCTCCCTTCACATCCAAGGGACCTATTTTGTATTAGAATATTAGTTTATCCTATCGTCAAGAGAAGCTTGACCATGTCAATGTGCTAAGGATTTGATCTAGGCCATTGTACTTCATTATTCGTGATTGAATCCCCGTGTAAACCAAATGTTAGTATATCATTGATTAAATCATATGGGAAAGGGGCGTGTTAGAATTTAGATTTTTTTTACATCCATTACTGTTTCCAGGCTATTATTGTTTAATTCAAGCCATATATTTTCCACTATCGGCTGGCTAGGCCTGCCGTATCTTCAATATGCCTTATAATCTAACTCAGGATAGGCACAACATCCAGTTACCGGTCGTTAATGTATCAACGTGAGAGAGTAAAGCCACATTTCACCAATGATAAATTTTGGCCATCCCTGGAATCGAACCCGATACCCTTAGCTCACTAGGCAGATACGCTACCAACTGAACTAGTGTGTAAGATAGAATATAGTCAAAGTTTGGAACTACTAGTGCAGTTCTAGATGCTAATTGTTCCTTAAGAAAAACAACAAGAAATTAGAAATTATAATAACAATAACCTTGCCCTGGTTTTGACTGTAACGTGTGCTATATCTTAGAAAAAGATTGTTAAAATGTTGTAGGCTTTTTATTTGGAAAGTATACATTAAATGTCAGAATTCACCTAATTGCAGGTTCATATTAGTATTAATAAAACATATTATTTCATATCTTCACACAAAACATACAATAATTTAACTTGACTAATTATTACTAATTTAACCTTGATTCATTCTTCTTATTTCGTGATACATTTAAGTTTGCAACAGAGTGTACCGCCAAACCATTGTTTCATTTTCCCGCCTCTCTCGCCCATCACTATCCTAAACGAACCTTCCCCAACCTCTTCCAACCAAGTAGTCACTTAGTCGGCGTTCTTTCGCTAACAATGGCAACGCGAAGCGAAGGTTTACATCAAAAGGATGAAAGAGGCAGTAGAATGCACGCGTCGTATCGGTAGTAAAATACCTCCTAACATCGAGTTAACGTGTTTCAAAAGACCGGCCCGTTTATGAGTTCTTTCTCTCTCTATCTTTTTTTGTTGCTCTTGTAGCTTTTTATTTGAGGAAGCATAAGAAAGATAAGCGTAGCTCCATGTTTATCCCTAGATCATGATTTTTTTTTACTTACAAGATGTGTTTAGTTTTTTTTAACACCGCGTCAGACTACCCATTTGGGTGTTATACGAATATGTAATAATTCCACTAATATGTTATGGATGTGTAAAGTTGAATCTAAAGGAAGTGTATCAGCATTTGCATGGAGGTTTTATGTAAAACCGTTTAGAAATAACCATCGCTAGAACACCTAGTAACGTCATTCTCCCCATTATCTGCAGTCCAGTGTATTTTGAGAGTGATGGCCTAAGCCGGGTACATACGACATGATTCGGTCAGGCGGTCAGACATTTTCGGTATGATCACACGCAATATCAGGTTGTGTGTGGATGTGTCAACTGACATCATTTTCAATTTCATCTCAGATGATGTCGGGTGGCCAGTCCATCGGATCGTCTGGCTTCCTAGTACAACCTTAACTATAATAATATAATAAATAATAGAATTCACCTTTAATAATTTAAATCTAATATGAAAAATCTATATGGTCGATGTGATATAATGAGAATTTAAATATGTAACAGTATTTGGAAGAAATGTTTACAATTAATTAAAAAATTATATATCTTAATGGAAATTGTGATATTTCATTATATCAAATATGAAAAAACTAAATTTTCGATGTGATATAATAACAATTTACATAGGTAATAGTATTTGTAAGAAATGTTTACAATACATTTAAAAAATTATATATATTGTGATGACAATTGTGATACTTCATTAAAATATTTACAGTGGACTTACCACTTTTGTGGTTTTACATGACAGCTAGCAGAAGCTAGCAAATGGTATCAGTTACGCCAACATTGTCTAAAAATAACTTTTGTCACCATATTTGGAAACAATTATTATTTACTAATTACTACTATTATAATTACTAAAAATATTATCAATCACTTTTAACTATACTTCCTCAAAGATTACAGTATAATTTCTCTTTTCAAAATCAAATGTAAGAAAAAAAAGTCTAGTGATTTCATTTTAGTTTTTCTTTTCATTCTTGTGGCAATTACCGGTTAAATAGAGCGTAAAATTCTACATTTAATGTTATTATATTCAGATATTAATATTTTTATAGCTGCCCTTGTATATCTTTAACATAAATAAATGGTTTGTGGTAATAAAGAGGAAATAACATTCAAAGTGTTTGTGAAATAATATAAAGTTTAAATCTTGTAAACAACGAGTATTAACACAATGGCCGAATTCCTCCAAGAGGACCTCTTTTTTTTCTACGTCAACAACTGGCTTTTACCCAGTGGCCATGTTTGTTTACAATATATTAGGCCACTTTTAACGTTCTCTTGCTTTTAATAATTAATTTTAATTAAACAGCTAAAGAAAACTTCAATATTAAGCTACGAACTAAACGGTTATTCTCATAACCAAAATATTACACTTTTAAA
>CABFVX010007382.1:16231-31205 GCA_902151425.1 Timema shepardi
CTGAGGAATGAACCCCGGACCCTCAGTACAGAAGTCTGACACCTTACCCCTAGACCACCAGGTCACCAACATGTTGTAATACTCTTAAAAATGTTTGACTTTTTTTCCTATTTGTAGTAATTGATATTCAGATTTTTCACATTTATTAATGTTGTTAATAATACTAATATTAACCAAAAAAATGGATTATTTTTATAATTTTCTATAAGATAATTGGAATTTTTTTATTAAAACTTTATTTATTACAATAAAAACTGATATGGGATTAAATGCTATTTTTTTAAAAAAATTCTATATTCTTGAAAAAATTAATACTAGGCCATCAACATATCAAGGTCAACAATATATAGAAAATAAATAAAACAGTCATATAGGTTTCTTGTATAAACTTAAAATTTGACTCTCAGAAGTGACAGCTGCTAAACACATGGTTTTACAGATCATATGGTCCGGCGTAGGGATACATAATTTGGTCTGGTGACTTTTCAGAGCTGTCAGATGTCAGCTGTGAGCTGTCAGTCAGCACCAAAGAAGTGGTATGAGCACTGTACATAACATCTAAAAAGTTTGAAACATTTAAAAAATGAAACTTTTGAGTCATATTGCATTGAAGAACAATACTAGAAGAAGAAAATGTACTGTACATATATAAATAATTTGTCATGCAATTAAACGGTTGCTTGTGAAATTTGGAATTTTGGATTTAGATTTTCTTATAAAATGCTATGACATATTTACGAATTAGTTAAGTATCCTAAATTTAAAATATATTTTAGATTTAATAAAGGATTGTAAAACAAAGTTTTAATAGAACAAAATTCTCGATTAAGATTTTCTAAATATTACTGATAAACATTTTACCAAACGTGGCCTTAAGTCAGTAATTAGCTTTCATGTTTATCAAGTAATGGAAGATGCAAACTATTATTGTAACTTAGGACTAAATAACTTGTTACTGACTCCCTTTGGAGGCCACATGGTCTATGACAGGAATGCGCAGACTTACTAACAGTGGGGCCAAATGACAAACAAAAAATGGTGTGCCAAAGACCTATATTCTCTATCCAATTTCCCTGTAATCGCTGTTGTTAAATTAATAATGAAGAAAACCAGATCTATAAACATTTTTTAGTTCTAGCGTAATCTTGTATTTAATTATGGGGTTAATTACTGACCATGAACTGGGCTCTTAAGCTCTTCTTCCTTACTAATCAAGAAGCCTTAGTGCGTGAGCGCAAGCGCGGGACAAGAAGTGTCGGCAGCTTCTTTTACCATAATGTTCCTCTATGCCGGGCACGTCACCTCCATTGTTTCCTACTGCCACAGCCGTCAAAGCCAAGATAAGTTTAAGCACCCTCCCAACTACCCAATGGCCTACCAAATTGTGGGAGATGTTGGGAGGGGATCACACCGGAAGGGAGTTTCAGGGTGACTTTGACCCCATCCCGGACCCGGCGACTCTGTTGAATTGAATGAGAAAGTGTTTTCCTTAAATACGTCAATATTATCGTTGAGTGAAGATCTTCTGTAGACCATTATTACTAAGCTGCTCCACATGCCACTATTTAGTGGTAAAAACGTCCTTTGTCCAAAATATAACCATTAACTTTTTATTTAATGACCCGTTTTTAATACTGTCCACGACAAACTGACGTTAATAAAGCTCATACTAAAAAACCGAACCTTCAATTTGTAGATTCATGAGCGGTTAGGTATAACTGTTAGGTTTTGGTAGCTTGTTATAGAATTATATTTCTGTATTTTTGTCAATTATATGAAGCGTTGCTAAAGTGAGAATTAACTATTTTTTATTTTTAGTAAATAAATTACAGAATGTTCTTATATCCTATGTTTTTTGTGGATGATTTAGGGTTTCTCGTGATCGGTGTCGTTTGATTTGATCCTTCAACGACTTTTGCCCTTACGTCTGTTGAGCCTCACACCCTCTAGAAGCCACGTACATTTTGTCGTGGTTGAAAACTGTCTTGTACAGATAAATACCAACTCTAGCATAGGTTTGACCTTGAGACTTATTAATAGTCATTGAAAACGCTGGTTTAACTGGTAAGTAACTGGCTCCATCCCAAAATAAAAGGGATGTCAAGGTCTACATGGGCCAAATCAATTTTTGGTATGAGACACACATCCCTTGAGATTAACCATTTAAATTGTTACTTAGATTAGATTTTCATCCAATTTTGTCTCTGCAAAGGTGGTTTCTATTGCATGGCCTCTGTTTAGTACAATACATCTAAACCAACAATCGGTGACCTGGTGGTCTAGGGGTAAGGTGTCATACTTCTATGCTGGCGGCCGGGGTTCAATCCTCGGTCACGGCAAAGATTTATCTGATTACCAAACCCTTCCTTCACCTCTGACAAGAACTTCTAGTGAATGTGGGGAATGTCAGGCCTCCACCGTGGTTAGGATTCCATGTTAAACTGTAGGTCCTCCATTTCATCTCATAATCACCCTACCATTACACATTAGCGTAAGTGCGTATAACCCGAACGGGTAGAAAGAGGCGGTGCTAATAATAATAATAATAATAATAATAATAATAATAATAATAATAATAATAATAATAAACCAACAATCAAATATTAGTTTAATTTTTAAGGTTATGTCATTTGCTACTCTTCAATGTTAGCTGTATTTTAATTGGTCTAGTAATATTTTTGTATGAATACACATACAAGCTATGTAAATTGTAAGCTCAAATTAAATAATAAAGTTTAATGGTACCTCTAAAATACTTCATTGACAAAATAAACACATTTTGCTAATTAATATGAATACAAATCAACCAAATGATAAACCCAGGTCCCTTTACTAAAATTTTCCATTTCTCTTTGGATTTGAGATTGGAATTTATATTTTAGGTTCTTCCTTGCTTTTTAAATGCAAATAGTAGGACTATGAATTAAAATGATCAAACAAATCACGTTTTAAATTTTTTATAAATGTTATTTTCTTATATGTTTTCAATCCTGAAAATTTTGGACGCCACTTGAGTGATTTCTCTACAATTTCACCAAATTTCAGCTTTCTATCTCATTTAGAAGTACCAAACTAAACATTCTCTATACCGATATACATACAGGTAAAGGCTCACAGCATTAAACATTTGTTAATATAGATTTAACCCTTTTTATAAAAAAACTTATCATTAAATATATCTAATGAATATAAACTCACAAGATGCAAGTCATTGTGACTACGTCCATCACAGACTCTGCCTTGAAATATGAGTAAAAACTACATTGAGCACTGTACCAATACTGGCTAGCTCATTGAGCATTGTCATGTTAAGCTCAAACGTCACGGGTTTGAGTCCCGTGTCCATTCGTAATTTTTAAGATTATTTAAATTATTCGAATAGATTGAAAAAGAACACCTAGATACGGGAATCGTACCCAGGACCATTGGCTTCACACCACTCCTCTACCACTGAGATATACAGAGATCGTACCATTCACAGGGTCATTCTTCACTCATATTTTAAGGCAGAGTTTGTGAACCAGGGTTCAATTCACATTTATTTTTCACAATATTCGAATATGACCCAGCTACGGTGGATTTCCATTGTTTATTCTTATCGTTCATCCCCCAATCTTTGCCTTTCATATAATCTTGCTCCTTCCTTAATTTAAATTGATTAAAACTATTGTTATTTTGTGTTTTAAGTGACCAAATACCATTTGAAAAATCAACTGTTTAGAACCTTGTTTCAGTAGAACATTTATCTACTATGTTGAGGGTACTAGGTTCAATTTTCAGATTGGGCAGTTAAATTATCGTTGATTAAATAGGAGCTTCCTCCTTCACGTTGCTGAGTTTACAGGGTGGCCATTGATTTGAAAAACCGAGAAATATACTTGAATTGTGTTGTCCTTCGTGAGTCTAAAAATATTAAGAACCTTTGTTCAAAGGTATGACCAGATTAAGTTATTTGAATTATTTTAGGTCATAAAGTAAGGTTTGGCTTCGTTACTGAGCCATTTTTAGTAATTTATATTGAGTAAGTATATTTTTAAATATAATCCGTGTTTTTAAAATGTATGAATACTACATTATAAATTTTTTTAACCACACAGTTTTTGAGATTGAAAGATAATGTGACTTAAAATAAACATTTTGCTTACACAGCTATAAAATCCACATCCTGGCCAAGAAACTGCAACTAGGCTGTAAAAGATTGTATTAAGGGGGAGTGGGATATCTATTATTTCAAGAAGATAATTGCAAATAAATGGTCAAATTTAGTAGAATGCAAGAATTTAGTTGTTAAAGGCTTTTCATTTCGTAGATACATTCGTAGTTTAAAATTGTAAAGTGCTTGTTTTGTTAAGTCGTTTGAATTCGCTACAAATATTTGCTCGTATTTTTGTTCAATTTTTTGTTAGTGAGAAGTTAATTTCTTAGAATTTTTAGTGTCAAATATTAGTAACTCTTCGACAATTTTCAAGTCATCAAATTCTGAATTCTGGTAATAAGTAAAAATACGAGTAAAAGTAATAACATTTACTTGAAAATTAATTATGTAAAAATCTCACAAAGCACTTAAAGTGGAAATTCCTATAAACGTAGAGAGTCCGTTTTCCTAACCACTCTATCCCGGTGATGAGTCTTTCTCCAATAAAAATTAAAAACCCACTTCACACTATTTTTCATTCATCCTCCCTTCAGAAATTATATATTTTCCCCCATTCAATGATTGCTTTATTGAAAGAAAAAAAAACATTTCCTTCCAAATTGTGACGTATGTGATTTTATATCCTATTCAGTATCCTGTCACTTAGGATGGACCTTAATATTTATGCGTTTTTGAATCGTGCGTGTGTGCATGTGTCTTTTTACATGTCAGAAAGAGAGAGACGTACGTAATTGTAAACCCGTCTGTCAAGTGTCCAATTTGGGTGATGTATACTTGACATCATAGCCACGCTATAAATCTCACATTACTTATTCGCGTATGTACTCGTGGGTGTTCGTAGGGGTCCGCTTGTACATATACCTCTCCACTGTGTTTGTGTACGTACGTTTTAGATTTGGCAGTGACGCGAACTGTCCAATAGCGTTATATCGGAAGGATTTTGTCAACATAGTTAGCAAAAACAGTTATAGAAATATTACACGTGTGATCAACCGACAATTTGAGAATTATCTTTCATTTAAATGATGTTTGTTTATAAGTTCAGGAATGCTCATAGATACAAGCCACTATGATAAAATAATACAGACTTAGATAATGCTTGATAATACAGATACAGCATTATCTAAGTCTAGATTATTTTATCATATCTTACACTCCTTACGAAAGAGTATTTTAGAATGTTTTCTAAAATGTTGTACAAGCCACTAGCTAAGATTGGAAAATATTCACACCATCACCAATTAAGTGCTAACGCACGTTGTCAAGTTTTTTGAGAGGCTATCTTCCTTATCTTAGGGATCTAGGTAATATGATCCCAGTCAATATATATTGAAGAAATACTATTTGTATGGGCTGTCCGCCTTTTACTTTTGTTTGGTAACTGAGCCTTTAAATGACACCATTATTAAAAACTTATATCTATGGAGAGTCTTTGACAGTTGGAGGCAAAATTGGAGCTAAGTAATCTCTCATCATATTTTAATTTAACTTTGGGCATATAACATTCACCTTCAGAAAATACTATCTATATCCGCGATTAAGCTACCAACTAACTTAACTCTTGAATCTAAACAATATCCAATATCCCCCAAACGTTAGTTCATCACCGTGAAAGAGAGAGCCTCAATTTACACAATTATATATTTTTCAGCCATACCGGGAATCGAACTACTAGTTAAATAGCCGGAAGTGGTACCAACAGCTTGTCTAAAATAATTTGAATGGTTGTAATAAACTATCACTAAACACTTTAATATCAGCCTTATTGACTTCTATAATATACAGCACAAGCTACATATTTACAGAATTTATATTATATATAAGGACCAAACACAAATAAGTATTTAAGGATCATTTCTGAAACTAATCAATTCAGATTGTTTGGATATACTTTTTCTATCTTGAGTTTTTATTCAAATACATTTTACATTTTAGAATATACACAAACAGTAACAATATGCTCGGTGAGAATGTAATTTGATTAGTCAGAGAGTGCTCTCTTTTTATGTATCTCTTGAATGTTGCCAAGAATCTTGACAAAGAAAAGTTAAACGAAGCGTTAGTATAAGTATCAATTTGTTATATTTAACGTTCACGGATTGAGCGAATCTTTCACAAAGAGGGGATCTCAATTTAACTAGCAATCAATATTTAATGCTGTGCCCGGATCAGTTCTAGGGATATTTAGCTTACTTTTTTTTCGTTAGTGCTCTGAATCTTATTAAACTTACTTTTTTTTAGAAGCGTGTATTACTATCTGTTAGGGCTATATGCCAATTAACAAATTGCAATAATGTATTAGGAATGTTGAATTTAGAGTAAGTGTACCAGCATTTGCTTGGAGGGAGAGTAGATGACCGTCATTGAACCCCTATCTCTCCATCTTTGACAGTCTAGTATATTGCAAGAGTAGCGTCTTAGACCATACGGCCACCTAAATGAGGCCTTCGTTACTATCCACGCATATTTACACCAATTGAGTAGGTATAAGAAAGGAAGAATTTAAAGAAAACCCACCTGCTTTTGCGTGGAGAAAGAAATAATGATATATAAAAATAAATATAAAGAGCTAAAGATATACCAATAAAAATAAAAGGATGGAGAAATACAGAGAGGTAAAGAGAAAAATAGTTAGAGTGTTAGAAATAATGAGAAATTGAGAAAGAATTATGGTAGAAGGATTGTGAGAGTGTGAAAGTGTACAAACGAGAGTATGAGAGTGTGAGAGAATTTGAGAGATTGAGAGAGGTAAACCATTTAATAAATACTACTCTTTCTGAAACACAAACCTCTCACCATACCACACCACAGACAAACAAGACTAGACGAGGCAGGCGCCTCAGCCCCCGCGCCCATCTATGCGGATCTTAGCTCAGTTGGTAGACACGCTGCAGGCGAATCTCTGGAGTTGAACCACACCATATTATTATTATTTAGCTATTAACTAAGATTTAAGTGCCACATAAGTAGCCAAGACAATGTATGCATGATTCGTTGGCACGTGATTTATAGTGATTTGGAGTCAACTATAAATACAATCCAAGGTGTTTATGATTTTTAGCGAAAAAAAATTAATAGCTATGAATATATCTGAAAGAAGTAATATAAATAATAATTGAACCCATTAAGGACACACTTTATATGATTTAAATTATAAAATGAGTAAAAGGCTTTAATAATGTTTATGTTGGCACTGTATAAAAATAGAACATTTGAAATAAAATGAACTTTTGCAGCCCAATCTCATTTTAAGTTCAAAAATGGTTTCGATAGATATATTTTTTGTTTTCTTACTATTATTTTTTAACAATGACACTTAACTATGGGGTTATTATTATTGAGTCCTCTTTAGATGTATCATAACCATTAGTATCTCTCTTTAGAGTGGAGAGAGTATGATAAAACTAGAATAAAAGAACATCTGGTAGAAAACCATCCACGTTTCAAATTGTGTGAATTTGCTTTCTCAAGGGCCGTTTAAATGTGAACACTACATAAAGAAGTATTCATATTTAATACCTCTTTTAGTAAGTTAATTTGTTTTTAGGGTGTCAACATGAATTATCTGCTTTGTTCATCACTGCGCTTTATCTCTTGGATTCTGGTGAAGGAGTAGAGGGGTTTAGGGGGATAGTTCAATGGCAAATTTGGTGCCCCCCGGACCCCCGCGTGTGTGTGACAAGATTACTAATGAAAATATAGGGGAGAATAGGGCATGTACTACCAACGGGTCGTAATGAACACGTGTACAGACACTTGGACATTAATCAATCAGTTCTCAATCCTCGTTAACAATACTACTGTTCGAATAAAGGGTGTAGCTTACTGTATAGACAACGGTAACTGCCTAATGACCATTAGAGATAGTGGCTTATGTGCTCAAGAGTTAATAAAATATAGATATTATTACTATTGGCTCTCTCTAAGTGAGGTTACTGTTGCCCATTTTTAATAGAAAAGGTATAATTTGACAGCGAAAATCGCTACTAGATCTACTTTAACGTAAACTGCATCGGCGGCTGCACGATACAGGTCATCACTCTCGTTTTAGGCTATACTCCCCTTTATTAGTAGCTCGGGGTTCGACCCCTGTCTGTTTACCGAGAGTTGTTTCTCCTAAAAGGTTTCCACACTCTATGACTCTATATCTAGGAAAATACGGGTACACTTCCTCAAATTCAACATTTCTCATCCTTCTCACTTTAGCATAATAATTAATATATATGACTATAATCCATACCGTTAGTAAGACGCAGTGTTAAATGAATTCACATATCTTACATCAATTAATAATACTATCTGCAACTTTATTTTTTGACATATGTTATCGATACCCATAATATATCACAAATAAAAATGAATTCTTTTATAACTTTTTGTCACTAAGCAATTTTTTTCTACTCGAAAATAAAGCCCTTCCTACTATTTACATTTTAATTTATTTGAGGTGTTTAGCGTACATTTTATGAACTGACATTATATAAGCACACGACTTATAAGCTAACTTAAATCTAGTACAGACACAACACCCTTCCCCCAGTCGATAATTTATCCCTGTGGAATGTGAAACCCACATTTCACCAATTAAATATTTTTCGGACATGCCAGGAATCGAACCCAGGACCCTTAACACAGTAGACAGAGATGTTACAGACTAATATAAGCTGTCTTTACCTGCTTATAAAAATCGTACTGTAACAGAGCACACTTTTACTGAAGAGAGCCTCTGTGAAATTACTACTACAGTTGACCATATGTTGCTCGAGTCTTCGGTGGCTGTTGTACTATCGATAGCTCTTGTCAGTAGATTATTGTCATACGCCAATCGGAAACTTTGGCTTGAAATATGAGTGAAGAGTGACCTTTAATACAAGGTGGATCTTGGATATCCTAGTGGTAGAGCATTGGCACGCTTGGCTAAGATTCGCGTGTTCGATTACCGAGTCCTGATGTTGTTTTCAATTTACGAAGATATCTTATACGGCCACACACGTTGTTAGAATATCATATCGATCTTCTAAGTTTCTTTGACTCTGTACCATTAATTGTACAAGCGCTACCCGGAAATGTAGTAAGATGCTTTGACGAAAAAACATAAAAAGATATTTCCTTCTAATTGACCTTGTGTGGGCATTTCTGGCCTTGTTAAAAATAGTATCTGTTAAATAGTATTAAAAGTATTTGGCTTGAAATTCCAAAGCTTAATACTTGTAAACCATTGATTGATTACTTAAACTATCTTCCTCAATCAACGATATAACTTTTTTTTTACAGTTTTGTATTTATAGAAGGGGATCTGGCCAAATAATTGTTTTGTTTAGTACTTAAAGACGACTTTAAACACCCAAAGATAAATTACAAATACAAAGATATTAAACATATATTTCTTTATTAATTATATACGTTTATAGGTCACCCAACTTATTTCGTCAAAAAATGTCACTTATTTAGAATGGTTCAAAATAACTGATATTAATAACACCAGTCTCCTAGATTTGTTCTTAATCATTTTAAACACCTCTTTGTAGGTAATTCGTAGTTTTCAATCGCTATAAATTATTCATTAAAATTATAGTTAAATACAATTCTATAAGATAATTTTAATATTTAATTATGTATCTATTAAATTACCAAAAAAATCCAAACTAATATTTTCTTACTTAAACAATTTGTCTTTTGAATGGTCAATACATAGGCTATATGATTTCAACGCAGGCCTATATTAGTATATTAGTTCAGTAAAGTTATTTACAAATTTTTCCTTGAATTTGGCAAATGAAATATACCTACCCGTTTTATTTATAATATTCAGTTAAACAACATATAATTTTAAAAGGTGTTTAAATATGTTATACATAGTCAACTTATTTTCACGGACCAGGCTTTCACAAAATTGTGAAAAGTCCCATGCTAAAGCACAAATAACTACTTTAAAGTACAACATTATCAAGCCACCGTATTTTTAATATCACTTGAATTCAAGTTTTTTATAACGAGTACTCCTATTTCAAAATGAGATTTGTGTTTATTATGAGAGAGTTTATATAAAAAAACGTTATCGTTAAGCATCCATTATGATACAAAAAACAGGTTCTTGATTCCATCGCTAGATTGCAGTAGCGGAAATATCTCCACAACCACGATCATCGATGTTTATATACATAAACGACTAGTCTATATATAAAAAAAAAGAATGCTTGAATCGCAAAGTGTAACTTATCAGTTTCAATACACAAATGTATTCTAGACTTAAATAAATGAGTCTAATAACTTTTCTCTTTTACCAGCTACTAATTTTAATGTATAGGGAAAATATATAGAGATTTAAAGGCTAGGGGGATACAATTTTACCTCAATAAAAAGAAAAAAAAGAAAGTGATTTTTTATAAATTTAAAAAAGTGTGAAAATTATTTGAGTATAATTTTTATTAGAGCATTTGTATATTGACGAAATTTATTTTTATTTTAGGATTTTCAAACCGAAACTAGTGGTTTTCTATTGGGAAATTTCAAAAGGCATATTTACTATTTAGAATACTGCAGGGAGGCATATTTACTATTTAGAATACTGCGGGGAGGCATATTTACTATTTAGAATACTTCAGGGAGGCATATTTACTATTTATAATATTACAGGGAGGCATATTTACTATTTAGAATACTGCAGGGAGGCATATTTACTATTTAGAATACTGCAGGGAGGTATATTTACTACTAAGAATACTGCAGAGTATTTAATTCTACAACATTACCTAAAAAAAAAGTAGTAAATATAGTATGGTTATATCGTGTAAAAGGTATAAATCCCATTTAAGATGAGCGATTCCATTTCGTAGATATTTACGATTACAAGTTATCACTTTGAATAGCTTAGTTATATTTTTGAATGAAATAGTAGAACAACAAAATGTCAAAATAAAGAGGAACGAAGGAATACTAGAGGCAGAGACATTTTGAATAAAACTAATAAATATAGTCTTAAAAACCCTTTCTTGTCGCTATCAAGTGCGATACATTTCCTTTTCACACACCATTTCCCTTCATCGTAACTTCTAACTTCAACTTACTACTTGTTTGCAAATGTTCTTTTACAATATTTTCCCCCTACTCTTCTTCTTACGTCCTTCTTCTGTTCAACTTCAACTTGAACTGCCAGTTTAACACATTCACCGGATTTTTTTTAAAAAAGAAAAGTTTCAGGTCAAAAAGTTTTCTCTTACAAGTTTCGTTCGTTGAATAAGTTTTGAGGGGAGATGCTTTTCACTTGCGTTTAAGAATGTAAGGTTTTCCTCTACTGAAACAGTTTCGAAGACGAAAGTTTCCAATTAAAGGTAAAGGTTTGATGCTACGTACATTTCAAAACTGTAAAGTCTTTCAAAGCCTTTACATTTAGTAACTGTATTTATGTTGGTATTTAGCTTCTTTTTTCCCCCCACGATTTCAGACTCATTTTATACCCATTCATCATTTCAAGAACACAATAACTCATCAAATAACCAAAAGGGGTTGAGTATTAATCCAAGCTTTATGTCAAAGCCCATTAAAAATTTAAATTATTATATTAGAGATTATTGCGATTTAATAAGAAATAATTAATCCAACCGAAAACATTATATACATTCATACAAATTGGTATCATTGATATATATGCGTCAATAAACCAAAATAACTTTTGTACACAGATTTTTACACATTTGGGCTGTACAAATATTTACATTAATTGAGTATGGACGATGAATTTTGGATCTTAAAGGAAAAGATACTCGTAAGAGTTGGAAACCAATTTTATAGAATAAAAAAAAAACCTCAGTAAACCAGGCCGGGACTCAGCCCGGAACTCTCTACCGCCGGTAAACCAGATCAGATAAGGTTGATGCCATAAACTGCTTGCCCGCCGATGCAGGTCAAAAATAACAAAATTATTATCCTTATAGTTTAGTAGAGTTATGAAGATTCAGCTTTAAACAAATCTGTATAATAATGAATATGTCGACTTATAAGGGTCAGATTTAGAGTCAAATTGAGTAGGTATTACTGAATTTGGCTCCAAACCAAACACAAGGCGACATCTACCGAGAACAGAACGGAATGGGCCCGTTTCAAATGAGAAACTCACCCATTTAATTCGATTCTGGTGGGTGTTGACTTGTATGTGGTTTGCGTCGCATTTGAGCGGTGCTAAGTTTGACTATGAATTTGACTCTATGGGCCAGTTTCATAGTCAAATTTAGTACGCCTCAAGTGCGGCGCTACACTAAGTACATGACGACACCTACCTAAACTCGAATGGAATGGGCCGTTCTCGCATAGGAAACTGGCCCATTCCATTCTGGTTTAGGTGGGTGTCATCATGAACTTAGTATAGCACCGCACTTGAGGCGTATTAATTTGACTATGAATTTGACTCTATGGGCCAGTTTCATAGTCAAATTTAGTACGCCTCAAGTGCGGCGCTACACTAAGTTCATGATGAGACCCACCTAAACCAGAATGGAATGGGCCAGTTTGCTATGCGAGAACGGCCCATTCTATTCGAGTTTAGGTAGGTGTCGTCTTGTATTTAGTGTAGCGCCGGACTTGAGGCGTACTAAATTTGACTATGAAACTGGCCCAAAGGCTCAGTTCCATGAACGCTTTGAGATACAGGAGTTCAAACCCAGGGAGTGGTGTGTGAATATAGTTAATTTTTGTAGTGTAAATTTATGTATTTGAGGTATTTAACGTGCTCTTTCTTAACCGACATATTATATCAGTACACGAGAATTTCTAAGAGCGAGAGCGAAATAGCTTACCAAATTTTCTGGAAAAGGTATTTTCACATATTTTCCAGGTTTATTTTGCATGTCACAACCAATATGGGACAGATGGCTTTACTTTTCCTCCAAAGGTAGTTGCGCTACGGATTTTTATTGCTCAAGAAAAGTCCGTCAATCCAGACTGGGTTTTAATCCACGAACATCGGGTTCTGAAGTCAATTTTCCTTTAGGAAAAGCCACCCTCTGAAAATTCGACAGAGATTTGAATCCCGACTTCTTCGTCACCGGTAATCTAGTCTAATACGATAGCGGGACGTTATATCACGAGACAACTGATGCTGGTCATAGAAAATTAAAAAAAAAAAGTGCAGAAACTGAAAATATTGGACTTTTCTCTCGTGTATGTGCTTAGACATGGGTGTTTTTGACTATCTAATAGCAAGGGAACATTACTCTAGGGTTTACAGGTATCTAGAAGATAAACATTATCACCATTTTATTGAGATTATATAACTTGCCCGGAGTGCTTTGCGATAAATAGCGTATTCGCGTGTCAGGTTGCATAGCTTTACCATCAAGGGATATTTAGGGTGAAGATGGAAAGGGGTCGATGTTTCTGTCAGATAAGAGGGGTGAAAAATGAGTCCCAAACTTCCTTTCTCCTCTTCCCACCAAAGTTTTCTCGTTGAAAATAGCGATAACTTCATAATGTTGTGATCGAAGTCGGACACTTATTGGCTTCTAGAATATAGGTAGGGGGTGTAGAGGGTGAGTAGGGAGGGGAGGGGAAATAAGGAGGGGGGGAAGGGCTATGCTCTTGTGAAAGTTATCTTACACACGCATAGCTGGCTGGGCGTGTACAGGTCATTTAGCTTGATGAAGATTGTAGGCACTTGATCAGGTAAATGGTATTTCGTTTTTTGGTCCACCCTTTTGGTTGTTTAATGTGATTTATTGATTTTCAGGGGCAGCTCACTATCATAATAAAAGAGATAATAATGTTAAATATTAATTTTTAAATACATGGTTTTGTCAAAGCCCCTTATACAAATTAAAATTTTCAAAATTGAATACGGTATTTTACTTCATTAACATTTGATATTTACTTTACAGAAAACTTATCTCTTTCTCTTAAGAAATAATTACATTTTAAATAAATGTAAGGATTTTAAAAAATACCATGAAAATATCTAACAGAAATTTTATGAGTTAAATAAATTATTGATTGTGGAAATTATCCATAATTTTCGGGCCACTAACTAGACATCTAGTCTCCTTTTCTGCGGAAGGGGGAGTCGGGTAAATGGTTCTAACTGGGAGTAAATACCTTTTTTTTTAAAAATATATAAAGGATGTTTAAAAAAATACAAACTCTTTTGCAGTCAAGATATATATCATTTAACTATATTGTTAGTCAAATGATTTGAAAAATGACACTTATACATGGGAATCGAACCCAGGACCTTTAGTTTAAGGCACCTATGTTGTACCACTGAGCTATATTGAGTATTGGCATTCTAAGCCAAAGGTCCCGGGATGTATTTCCGGGTACTAATGCCATTTTTCAATATATTTGATTATAATTGAGATACGGCTCATGTCGGTAATTATAATCATTCATCCTCCAAGCTTCGCCTTACATACATACTTAACTGTATAGCGTTGATTTCCTTAATATATTATTGGTGTTATTTTATAAGTATTGAAATATATATATATTTAGCACCGCGTCTTACTACCCGTTCGGGTTATACGCTTTAAGTACTAATTACTCTAATGGATTAGGACTTAGGAAGGTTGAATTAGAGGAAGTGAACCCTCATTTGTGTGGAGGGAGAGTGGAAACCCATTTAGGAAAAACCACCCCCATTTCACCCGACCGAGATTCGAACCTCGATCTCCCCGCCCTCAGCAGTCGAGCTTCAACACCACAAGCGCGTTAGCCAACTACGCCACCGAGGCGGGTAAGTATTGAAAGATATGTATATATTTTATAAGTATTGAAATATTATTCTCTTTTTTTTTCTCTCTTCCTCTCTCTCTCTCTCTCTCTCTCTATATA
>CABFVX010007383.1:0-31204 GCA_902151425.1 Timema shepardi
CCCCCACCACCGCGTCTACAAGCTATTAATTTCCCCGCCGCGCCCTAGTACATGATGCCCTAGCGCATGAATATCTTACCTACTGCCAGCCAATCCAAGTTTGATCGATGGTGTACGTGCTGATTTTAATCCATCGAAGTGGCCGATGGTACGTCCCATTTTCAACCCCAGGCGAAGAGAAACACTATTTAAGCCCGGTGATTCTGAAGACTTTAAGACTATTAAATTGGACGCCTTCAGGAGCAGTCATGTCCTATAATATTGTATTAGATGCCGTCAGAATAAGTCTGGTCCTGGACTTGGACATTTTCAGGATGTTTTCGTATTCTCTATACATTTATTTCATCGATATTATTTTAATAGACTTGAACTATGGCTTGTTCAATTTTGAAATTAAAGTAAAGTATTTATTGGAATAGACCTGTATAGGAAACGTAAACTATTCGTTAAAATTAATATTGTTTATAATACTAAATTTTGTAATGAGACACCTAATTATTTTTGCCGCCAATTGGGCGCTAGTGTCAGTGAGGTCACTGAATATATCAGATTGCCATATTTTTTAACTAATTTTTGCTATAAGTATTATATTTGAATTCACTGAAATTAGCTGTTAATGTAAGCTCACCTTTTGACGATGTTTTCTTATTTTTAAATGTTTGATGAAGTAACGTAAAAATTTTCTCATGGATTGATTTGGACTTTAATTAACATCGAAATTATTTAATTGAATTAAATTGTGGTTTATCTAAACTCCTTTTATATGTTATATATTTTTTATGAACAAGTAGGAATCTTGTTAGCGTCCGTAGTTGGGTCAACATTTAATAGTGCCGCGGGAGTTTGACCTATGGTCTGTAAGCCAAACTCTTGTGTTCCCCGAAATATCCATACGATATTAAATTTAAATTCCTTTTTTTTCTGTATTCATTGTAGCGTAGCAGAGAAATTTCGTACCAATTTCAAAGATGCCCACTAGGCTCTTCTATTTTTGTAGTCAATAAATAAATATCTGACTGGACATTTATAAAGTAATTTGCTCGGATAGTCAATACTTTATGTTGTTTTGTCAATATTCACTGTTGTGAAACTGACATTGTGTGTTTGGGTCGAGTGGTCGTCTCTTCCAGACTGACCTAGTTGACTTAAGAACATGTTTTATGTTTTTCATGTTTGTAAACATTCGCATGATAGTACTACGCATTTGTTTAATATGATTTTCAACACAAACACTGATGGATTTTTGAGGCCATGTAAATTATTGTTTAAATTGTTATTACATTAAATAAAACAAGCATATTGTTACCAAATTGTTGCTGATGTCTTTCTTATTTTTAACTTTTTATAACTTACCCCCACTTTCCTTTTATTTTAGTGTGGCCGAGGTTAGGAAGTATTAGAGTGGATGGTAACAACTTATTTTATTGAGTAGCCAAAAATATTAATTTATCTTGTTTTTCAGAAATTTCATGCAGGGGGGAGGTCTTAGGGGGGACATCTCACATTTTCCTGTGACTAGAAAAAAATATAAATGATAAACAGCTTTAGGAGTAATTTGATGAATTTTTTAGGGCAGCATAACCCCCTAACGGCCGAAGGCTAGGAAAGATTATAAATATTAAACACCTCTAGAAGCTCTCTGAAGTATTTTTTTTATGGTAACACAGCCCCCTAACTTGTACTTGTATCTTAATTTTTATATTGTTTGAACCATAAATAAAGTCATATATAGNCTGAACCCCTAATCCCCCCTGACTACGGCTTTGTGTTTTTCAATTACAATAATGAAAATATTTAACAATATTTGGGTTTTTAATAATTAGTGAGCCACGTCTGTGGTTGAATAGCTAAAGGCGGCACTCTAGTAATAAACTAAGCCTCCGATGATGGTAAGATCAGCGTTTTGAATCCCAAGCGAGTATACATAAGTACTTTATTTAAAATTATTTTCATCTCTCCCTCCACACAAATGCAGATATAATTCCTCCAAATTCAACCTTCCTCATTCCTAAAACATTGGGGTAATTTACTATATGCGTGGTCTAGAAAACTGAGATTAACGACTATAAAGTACGTTGTGCTGACCACACGACAAACTTTATCCATAAATACTGGCATTATATTTGCAAACAAACAGTGGCTGATTGGTCAGTATGGTTTTATTGTGAGCTGATGCTATGGATAATAAGACGCATTAATAATAATAAAATTCGCGTTAAATTTGGTTTTAAATGTAGCTTGTAGATATAAGTTTTCCCCCTAGACTAAATAGAGGTACATTTATATACCATCGTTGTCCATTAGATGACCCAATCTTCAGTCTGCCAATAGAAACGTAATGAATGACTCCTTGACCATAGTCGGTGTTTCCAATATTGTTCTTCCGTCTGAGTTACTGCGCATCTAATATGAACAATCTACCCCTCCTTAAATATATGTGTGTATTATTGCCCATTCAGGTTGATTGTGTTGAGATGTAATATCGAGCGGTCACTCTGTGTGACTTGTTGATTCATAAATACATCACGAGTGTAGGCTACTAAGCTAATTGAATACCCCAATTTTATTGATAATTGATATATTTGACAGCCATGAAAAGCTACTAAATCTACTTTCACTTAATCATACGTCAAGCCATATGATCCGCAGGTATATTTTTTGATAAATAATATTAATACCTGGGAATTATACTTACAGGAAATGCCTATTTCACAAAGGAAATTAGGTCGAGGATCGCCATGGCCAAGGAAACTTTCAACAAGAAGAGTTTACTGCTGACCAGTAAGTTAAGTTTGTAGCTGAGAACGAAACTGATGAAATGCTACATTTGGAGCATAATACTGTATAGAGCAGAAACTTGGACTCTCAGCTAGATATAAACCGAATACTTGGAGAACTTTGAAATTTGGTGCAGAAGAAGACTTGAGAAGATCAGGTGGACAGACAGAGAGACAAATGAAGAAGAAGAGTGGATGTGAAGAGATCCATTTAGGATATGATTCTTCGGTACAAAGCAAACTGGATTGAACACATCTTAAAGAGGAACTGTCTTCTGCACGACACAGGCCTAATAGAAAGCAAGGTTGAAGGAAAGAGGAACTTTGTAAGGAGGATTCAAATATTGGATGACTTTATGGAAAGGAGAAAATTCTGATTGTTGGAGGAGGCAAAGCACGGGGCGCATAGGCGGTGTAAGTTCACTGACAAAAGGAATGAACCTGTCGTAAGAAAAAGAACATAACAATTGTAATAATAATAATAATAATAATAATAATAATAATAATAGCTATAAAATAACACAAATAATGTTATCAGTGTAGATAGAAAAAAAGTATTTTTAAAAGCGGATTCTAAGGTTCATTCATAAGAAAATCAAGGTATAGTACGTAATACAGTATTATGTGTTTAACACACAAAGGTACAGTTCGATTTTTATAGGAAATATACTTTTTAGATAATTATACAAGTTACTAAAGCAGTTTTCACAAATGTGTACATAAGGTTATGTAATCTGCAACTGTCACTTTTCTTTGATAAAAAATTCAACTTGTTTTATACTAGACCTATTAGCATTCGAGTAAAATTAATCAATGTTGACCATAAAATTATTTGTTTTTTAATTATCTTAAAATGATTTTCCAACCAAATCTTAATATGGCTCCTGACACATAAAATTTTCTAAAATGGGATAGAAATCAAGGTTTAAAAAGGTATAAGAATATTTTATGGCGCTTAAAATTAAATTATCTTAATTATGTAAAATACATATCTATAATGTGAATATATATATATGGCAGCACATTACAGCCCATCCGAGCTATTAGCATATTCAAACTAATGGGCTAGGCACGAATGAGATACAGTTTAGAAGAAGTATTCCAATATTTTCATGGAGTAAGGATATGAAATTGAGATAATATCTATCTCTGTATACCCAGATTGAATTCTAACCACAGCCTCCCTATAATTAGGCAAAGTGAGACGATTTTATTCACATACCCATCGGTATGGATGTTATTATTTGGTCGCTAATCATAGTATCCTTTTTTGTTTATCTTTCTATCTATCTGTGCTATTTGCATAAATACACTAATGGAGTAGATATCAGAAAGAGATACAATTAATAGTAGATACACCCTCATATTATGAGAGAGTTGGAAACTCTTTAGGAAAAATCACTCTCAATACATCTGGCCGTGAATCGAAACTTGACCTCCATATAACAAACAGCTAAGCCAGATTATACGAGAATGGCATTTAGTACGTACGTTTGTACGCTTTTGGGGAGGCTAGGCTAGTAAAGCTCTATTATTACTGTGAACAAAAAATATCGTTAAACTTACAAATTACTTTATTTCAATTTTCTTTAAGAATAGTTCATATGTCCCGATTTGTAAATATCATTGTGAGAAAGCAATTGAATCCCACTTTCTTTTCTAGTTGTGGTTATAGATGTGAGGTCATTATCCTAATTAGTTCAATATTAGAAATAACTTTCAATAACATTCCGTGATATAAAGTGGTGGTGTTTCAACTCAAAAAAGAATCTGATGTTTACTTACAGTACACACAATGTTTGGCTTACGGGATTTTCCCCCTTTGGCTCCTTTTCTCTTTGTCAAAACATATTCTTATACAGAATAATAAATAAACGGTAAATAAATATACAATCTCAGAAATGAACAAAGAAAATCCCGCACCAGAGGTCACGTGGACTAACACGTCAGGGTCATCTAATATAATTTGCTGGTGATGCTAAGATTGTATTGTAATACAGGCCTGATGTACGAAGGGTGTTTTTCCTTAGATATTTTCCCAATCTTCCTATATTAAAATGCAGGTATACTTCTTCTAAATTATAGAATGTGTATAAGCTAAACGGGTAGTAGTACGTGATGGAATATACTATTAGGGTTATTATTTTTCAGTGGTGGCTCGTAACTAAAAATAGTGGGAGTGCTGCTACAGAAAATTTTAGCCTTTGTTTTAAAATTGTGTAAAAGGAAAAAAACATGTATAAAAAGAAAATTTATTCAGGAACTTGATAAAATCTTAAACAAAAAAAATATTTTGTTTACTTACTTTAACGTAAATTGTTATAATTCAAGCTTGATCTATTCATTTAAAAATGAAATCTTCTCTTCTTCTTTTAATTTGCGCAAAAAGTTCAATAATTTCCTCTGGATCTTTGGATGACAACTTAGGAAATTTTTCTCCATTGAAAGTACTGCAAATGCATTTAGCCTTTCTGTTAAATAAAAGAACATAAAAAATAATCAAATAGAATAGCTGGGAGCAGAATAATAATCTAATTCTACACTCTTGTACACTTTATCACATTCAAGAATATGATACATGGTTTTTAAGCACAACACACGCTGAGTAAAAAAAACTTCCTTACACCAACACGCCAGAGGTGGCACTGCGAGAGCAACAGTGCTCTCTCTACCTGGCAGTCCCACCTTCCTCCTCACCTTCCTCCTATGTGCGCATGCTCACAATAGTCAAACACCACGTCGCTGGCACTGTTAAGCACATAGTTCCCTACAAAGATTTTTTTATCTTTTTCATAAACTGGCGGATGGCTACTGAAGTACTGACATTAAACTTAAGGAATATATATTGTACTAAAGGAATTAAGAAAGAATTAAAGAAAAAAGGACTCATTAAATTTTATCGATAATATCAAGTGTAAATAGGGGTCACTGCAGTTCCGCAGTGTCTATACACGAGCCGCCACTGTTATTATTTATTCGATATAATTCGACAGCCTCGATATTTTGGGATAAACTGCTCGCCTCCCAATATGATGATCTTGGATTCAAACCCAGCTGAGGTTAACTAATTTCTACCTGAAAGAAAACATATTATGTTTGGAAACATTAGGAGTAAAAGGTCTGTAGACTTTGGACTCACCTGTACTGTAATCTCACACTAAAGAGGTTTTTAATTACTTTGTTATGCACAGTTTTGTCTAAGGGGAAAGGAATAGAAGCGTAACTTGGAGAAATTGCACCCACATTATCGTGAAAATAAGATATGAAGGTCAAAGTGTTTTAATAACATGTGCATAGCCAACCACCTACCAGTGTTCCCAGCCGAGATTCAAACCTTGACCTCGTCACGGGAAATCTACTATATTCTGAGCCTGATGCCTTATATCCTGTGAACATCAGTAGGAATACATAAAAGTTTTGTACACCATTTGCCAATCCGAAACCTTAATTCAGTCGGTAATGTGTCTGTCTACTGATCTAGGGGTATCGGGTCCGATTCCCACCATGGCTGAAAAGTGTATAATTGGTGAAAAGAGGGTCTACCCCTACACGATGATGAATTAACGGCAGGGGACTGGATGTTGTGCCTGTCCTGGTATTAAGTTAGATTATAGTACATATGAAGTTACGACAAGCCTAGCCAGGCGGTAGCGGAAAATATATGGCTTGAATAAAAAAGAGACCCAGACCATGAGCTGGAATGGATGTAAAAGAAACACTATTTGCCAGTGATATAATAAACTAAATGTAATATAAATATAATTTTTTATTATATAGCAGGTCGGATGTGGTGATACAAATATACTCGTATATTATTGCTAAGGTACCGTTCCACTATAATTAAGTCTTTCTCTGCGAGTTCCATCACGTTCCTCCGTGTGATGCTTTAGTTTGAGTACACGTTGAGAATAAATCAGCCTGTCTTCTCTTCATTATTTGTTCTTTTATCCATAGGTTCCAAACTCGAGGCAGGTTATGTACCATCACATTCTACGACTGTAGCGTCACGCTATAATACTGCAACGTCATGCTCTTAAGGCTGTAGCGTCACGTTCTATGACTGTAGCATCACGTTCTAATACTGCAACGTCATGCTCTTAAGACTGTACCATCACGTTCTATGACTGTAGCATCACGCTATAATACTGCAACGTCATGCTCTTAAGGCTGTAGCGTCACGTTCTATGACTGTAGCGTCACGCTCTAATACTGCAACGTCATGCTCTTAAGGCTGTAGCGTCACGTTCTATGACTGTAGCGTCACGTTCTATGACTGTAGCATCACGCTATAATACTGCAACGTCATGCTCTTAAGGCTGTAGCGTCACGTTCTATGACTGTAGCATCACGCTATAATACTGCAACGTCATGCTCTTAAGACTGTAGCATCACGCTCTAATACTGCACTGTCATGCTCTTAAGACTGTAGTGACACGTTCTATGACTGTAGCGTCACGTTATAATACTGCAGCATCATGCTTTAAGACTGCAGCGTCATACTCATAATACTGTAGCGTCATGATCTTAAGATTGTAGTTTCAAGTTCTATGACTCTAGCGTCACGCTTTAATTCTGCAACATCACGCTCTAAGACTGCAGTGTCATGCTCTTAAGACTGTAGCGTCACGTTCTATGACTGTGTCGTCACGTTCTATGACTGTAGCATCACGCTCTAATATTGCAGTGTCATACTCAGAGTCACGTTCAATGACTGTAGCATCACGCTCTAATACTGCAGCATCGTGCTATAATATTGCAGTGTCATGCTCTTAAGACTGTATAGTCACGTTCTAATATTGCAGCGTCATGGTATTAAGACTGTAGCGCCACGTTCTCTGACTGTAGCGTCACGCTCTAAAACTTAATCTTCATATTCTAATTAGACTGTAGCGTCATGTTTTATGACTGTAGTGTCACGATCCAAGGTCTGTGGACTCACGTTCTAAGGTTGTGGTGTCACGTACTGAAGATTTGGCACCACGTTCTAAAACGGTGATGTCACGTTTTAATACGGTAGCATCACGTTCTAAGATAGACCAGCACAAGTATAAAATTAACTTTCACTCCTCAAACATTGTTTGGATTTTATTCTAATAATCATATTTTTATTATTCCATCTCTTAGAGTTTATACAATTTTTAGATTATAATATTAGATTAAGTTTCTTTTATTTTTGTATGACAGTGCGTAGGCTTATATTGACAGTTTATAGTATAGAGAGATTCATTTTAATATCAATTAGTATTTCATGGGGGTACAGTACTATTTATCTAAGGATTATTTAAAGTGAACTTCATAGCTAGCTTGTTTTTTAAAATTTGAAAATAACTTAAATGTGGAAGAGCGAATTGGTATAATATTATACTGTTTATGAAGCAACGTTGAATATTATCATCCTACTCTTTGACTAAATGAAATATTAATAAAACTTTGTAAAGTGTAATACTTTTTTTTTGTTAAATCGAGATGTTCGGGATTTTTATGGTAGATAAATGTATTTTTAATATTTCTGCTCGTAGATACCTATTTTACTATGTTTAACAAAGTATTTCCAGAAATATTGAAAGTGGCACACTGTCACTAAAATGGCGTACCAATAGATAAAGGTAGGATAAAGATAAAAGCTAAAGCAAGGAAATAAAGAAGTAACATATAAGAATAATGTATCCACAATAGCGTGGATTGAAAATGGAATAAGCAAATAAGAAAAACATATTTATTGCATTCAGCTGAAATTTGAACACGGTCTTCATTAGTGACAAACTAGACTATATTAGGTTTAGTTAACGTCTTAGGCCACCCGCTAATCATTGCAGGCATTTAAATAATATATTATATATAAATAGTAGATATGTTAAAATAGTGTGCGTGTGGACTCACATTAGATTATAGGTGGTTCCAATAAGTAGAACATTTTAGAAGATTATGATAAATGTAGTAAATACCAACATTTGCGAAAGGTAACCGTGTTTATCTAACAGCTGTCAAAGTAACTGACACCATCTGTAAATAGTAACTGCAGCGGAACACATGGATTGCTATATAAATAAATTAAATTGAATCTAGCGGTTCAATGAACTGTTAGATAAACTTATTCCTATAGCGAGCCTACTAAAATTTATCACACCTAAATTGTATACGTAATATATTAAATTTTATTCTCAAACTATTATAATAATAACTATAATAAGCTACTGACTTTGTTGGGGTGGTGGACTAAACGTCAAAATAGTCTTGTCTGGTTTTTCTGGGATTGTATCATTAACATATTTGGTTAGCGGTTGATCGAAGAGCCCCAACCTTATTGACGAAGGTCAAGTGCTGTGGTACAGTAGATACCGAGAGTGAGAAGAACTAGAATCGCTGTTATTTCATCATTGTAACTCACTTAAGAATATTTCTGGTGTTAATGCCCTTAGAATAATAGATTTAAAGGTTGTGTCTTTCGGAAAGTTAAGGCACGCTGCAGACGTCCTGAAATCCCAAGTTATTTAAGAATTGTATGGTTACTTCCAAATATCACACGCGACAATGGAGGTTAAAGGTATAGTAATTAATAAACCTGTAAATAATCTTCCTAGTATTAAAAACCTTCGATTTTATGTTTGATCATTTCAAAGTTGATTAAAGCGTAAAAATATCTCATTTTCACGGATGTTTCCCTGAAATTTCATAGATTTTAAATCAAAGTAAATATTTATAAACATATATATATTTATTCTAAAACAAATAAATCCAATTTTTAATAGGGCCTCAAGAGAACATTCTAAGATACTTGTGAGTTGTTCTAATGGTTTTGATGCTTCAGCGTTGTTAATCCCATAAGCATTACCACAGAATTAGGATGTTTTCCTTCAATTAAGGCTGTCTGTAAGGGAGCACGAGTTAACAATTTTTTTTGTTTTATTTTTTTCAATGTTTATGACAAAAACATTTTGTAGTCAAAATAAATAAAACATTGCCTCAGTAGATCTATTTGGTAATCTCAACGGTTCTTGAATAAATATCATGGGCATTGAATATTATTTTTCTTTATTTTAAGTTTCTTGTGAAACATCGCTTTGTTACAGATAAAAAGTAATATATATATATATATAATCTTTGGAAAATAAACTAAATATTGCTTCTAAGGATAATTTTATATTCATATATATTATATATACTATATATTATTTATATATACTATATATTATTT
This sequence comes from Timema shepardi, assembly GCA_902151425.1. Classification (NCBI taxonomy): domain Eukaryota; kingdom Metazoa; phylum Arthropoda; class Insecta; order Phasmatodea; family Timematidae; genus Timema; species Timema shepardi. Next base: position 9,973 of record CABFVX010007383.1, read on the forward strand.
ATATATTATATATACTATATATTGTTTATATATTATATATACTATATATTATTTATATATTTGATGTATATTGTATATATATCATTATTTATTTTATAAACGTGCATATATTTTATATAAATATATATTATAGTTTTATTTTCCTCACATTATGTTCTGAAAGATTCTAGAATAGGCCCTAGTTTTAATGATCATCATGATATTTGACCAAAGAATTAAAAAAAAAAGAAAAACTACTTTTCAAACTACGCAGATATTAAAAAAAAGATAAGATAACCATTTGTGAAAAATTAAAATAATATAAGCAAGAATAATGAAACAATGTTTTATTTATTTTTGCCAAACTATGTTTTTTACATAAAAGCTTAAACAATGCGAACCTTAACTTGATTTAATTTTTATCAGACCTTAAGATAAAACTTCAAAACTTGAATAGCTCGAGTGCTTTGGTTCCATTTAAATTGTTGGAAAATGTTTCGGGAAGTATTTAAGGACTGTTTTTTTATCCACATGGACTTTGTGGCTCTCTTTTTAAAAAAATGGTCCATTAGTAGTTATCACGTGTTAAGCATATTTTGACCCTATTTCTGGACCAACTATATTATCTTGAAGCCTCTTCTCTGTGGATATACTTCATATATTCCAGGGAACAGCTCATAAACTCGACGTAACTACTTCCTAGATTGCATGTTCAAACGTCGTAAATCCCACGTGACAACAATAAAAAAACGCTCAAAAACACACACAAAAAGAAAGTAGAGGCCTTAGATATCTCTTTATTATTTATGTTTACTATGAAACTAGGGTATTAAACTTGTATTTTAAAAACTTTGAAAATATTTATTTCATGTACGCGCAGCTATAAATGTCACAGACGAGCTTAAATGTGTTGGGAAAATATAATGTCACATTAAAGTTGGATGGAAAGGGACGCGAGAAAAAGCCAATGTTTTTGCAGTTTATGTTGAAAACAATGTATTGGAAAGAAATATATATATATTTCTCCAAAACAAACATAAAATTTAATATTCTCCACACAATGTCCTCAAAATGTATTGAATATTTTTCAAGGGTGTTCTTGAATTAAATGACAACTTTTCTCTTAATTCAAAAAGTTTATCATCTGATACCGCTATGCTCATGACAGATATTTAGGAACTGTTGATATCAACTTGGGAAGAAAATTAAACTCTATATATGTACTGGAGCAATATTTTGTTTATTTTAGTCAAAAAGTGTTTTTCCATAAAAACTGCAAGAACACTGGCCTTTTCATTCGTGCCCTTCCATCCCTCCTTTAGATGGCTCTTGTAGAATGTTTTGTTTTTATTATTTAGACATCTTACTACCTCTGCGGAACATCCGCATTTAATTAAATTAATTGGATAGGAAGAAAATGTTGAATTTAGAATAAATGAAACACGTTGGCGCTGAGGGAGAGTGGGAAACTATTCAGTGAATAATCAATCACCCTCGATGCAAGCGAAAAGGAATCATACGTCAATCTCCTCGTCACCATTGAACCAAACAAGACGATTTTGAAGTTTAGCTCTCGTGACCGCTGACTCATATTTATGGCGTGCTGGGTGTAAACTAATATTATATATCAATAGATAACCATTCGGTATTATTAAGGAATGTGTTTAATCACACGTATCATAATATTTCAAATTTGGTTCAGTAAAAATACGATAAAATGAACCTTAAAAAAAAAGTGTTTTGTAGTTGCCATCTTTAAACAAATTAATACACGTTGATTTCGTATGCCTGTATATTGGTTGGCTGCCAAGACTAGATTGTAGATAAGGTCTGAATCACTTGTTATTCGTAGACTGAGAGATTGGATGAGTCCCGAGATTAGATTATATGTATGGCCCTTATGTGTGCATGTCAGCAAACTTTACAGTATAAGTTTTGAAATAACGCACCAGTAAAGAAATTCTAGAAGCTGCGATGATTCATATGGCTAATTTCAAATATAGAAGGCAAGAATGTATCTGATATTATTTAATATGTGAGATAGAACAATTTTTGTTTAGGAAAATTTCCAACTTTTTGTTTTGAAAAAAATCCATTTATTTAAATGGAACATTTGCAATAGAAATATTTTAAATTGACAATATAAAATGTTTACAATTTAATATTATAAAAAAACTTAGTTAATAAGTTACATCTTCTTCCACCAGTATTCAGTAATCTGAAAATGTATTAGAACTGATCTTTTTTTTAGCTCTTAATATTTGTTTATATCTAGTATTTGGTAGCAAATTTTCTCGCCCCTCTCTTTCCCATTCGTCTCCTGAAACATTATTTTGTATATGTATTGACAGAGAGTAGCGAGCTCTTGTGTTATCTTGACCAATTTGCATTTAGTCTGTTGATCTGTCCGAATGTTTGTTCTACGATATCTGCCAAATGTGTGGGTCATTTTAACAACTTTGGTAGAATCATTTTTTATCATAGCTCAACAATGTTTGGAAATTGGTTTTAAATCTGTTTTTTTTTGTTCCTGTTTCAATATGGTTGTTGCTAAAAAGGTGTTTGTATGATATCTAATATAAAGGGATTTTAATTTAAAATGCTAAGAAATCGATTGCGTAACTAAGGAGTTTTTTTTTTAATTTTTCACATTTATGGCGAGATTAACGTCTTAAATTTAGTGAACAATGGTTTTTCTATATTGAATATGGTATTAATTTGTTTTACTTCCTGTATGATCACCAAAAATATCTACTTCAAATTCTAGAAAAACTTACGAAATATATTTAAACTTTAAGTTCAAATAGAAAACTTAAAATTGTATTAATAGTAAGAACATGCAGGTGTAACGTGTTAAATAACCCATTAGCACGTACACTCAAAATACCATATATATATGATTGACACTATAAATACAAGAACTAATAAGTTCTAATAATGTGTGACCGATATACTCACGGTGAAATCATGTTGCTGGAAACGCCCAAACTTGAGGAAAGTGCCCCCCAGCTGACTGTTCCTGGAGGTCCAACACAAGGATATGTTGAACGCTTGAAAATCTAAACAGTAATGATGATTCGCTTCTCTGTTTTATGCTCATTGCCATCTCCTAGCGCTAGTTGTCTTTCTGTTCAATTCTGCAAACTCACCCCCCACCCCCAGCCCCCTTTACTGGTGGACGTCCTTTCCTAATACGTTTGTTCATCTTGTGTAGAACAGCCATCCCTCACTTCAAACTTTGTATTTTATTGTAAAGATTCGTCAGAGGACAGCCTGGACGTGAACCAATGGTCATCGAACTAAGCAACTGGTGATCACAAAGTGTGAGGCGTCGGTCTCTCCTCCTCACCGCAGATGTAGCAACGTCTGTCACTATGAGTATTTGGATTAGTAATCTTTGCTAGGGCCGTCGAGCTCTATGTCTATATGCCCATAAGACATAGTTTTGTACGTCAGAGTTTCTGACTTCTTTCTTGTACCTATAAGGTATAGTTTTGAATGTTATAGTTTTGCTCTAATTTTCTATGTTCATAAAACATAGTCGTAAATAACTTGACGATACCCAGACGCCCTATATTGTATGGCCATGCTTCGGATAACTTAATGTTTAGAAACATAAAATGGTGGAAATCATATTATGTATCGCTTTGTTCCATGACCTAGTTGGGTCTTTGACTGAAACCAGTCTCTATATTTATAATGGTGTTCCTTCCTACGGTGATCAACCTGTGGGTGTGCTACTAGTCTAGAGTAGTGGCCCGCGGGGGTAGTTCATTTGGATCGGAGCCCTTCAAGCACCGTTTGTATTTGTTAATATTTAACTGATAGCAGTCATGGTTATAATGTTAAATATACTATTGATTGACCAGGCAATACTGATTAGGAATAGACCGGTCATAGTCTTTCAAGAGCCTAGATTCCTGGTAGCTCGCCATTAAATATTTGTAAACTTATGGTTCCTCTTCTATGAGCGTAATCTTTGTATTTAATAATTCACTATGGAATTAACTCATTCTAGCTAGCTCATCTAACTACCAACTTTGTAACTCCATAAACTAGGACTTTCTATTGTTAGATATTGTCATCTGTAATTTTATATACTTTGTAGGTTAAAGTTCCACAGCCATCATGCTAGAGTGGAGTTCTGTATCGAATCATTTCTTTAGATTAATGATCGATTCACATTTAAATTGACGTTCTGTTAAGGCAGACGCTCCTTCGTAGCGGAATGTGTGTTAGTTACACCATAAGGAGTTACACCCATTCGTAGCATAGACTATACCTTACTAGTGTTGATTGTAGTTATAACCTAGGTGTTTCACACAAATGTTCCCTATTAAGATAACTATATCAATAATAACTGATTTAATTTATCTTAATAAGCAAAGAACTGTCTTGTGTAAGATCTCATAAAAAACATATGCAATTCTATCAACTTGTTTGAATCTAAATAAACTGATTTGTTAAACTTGTGTATCTCTCTTTTGCTTGTTCCTTCCCTCCTTGTTATACATATTTTATTAATATATTAGTCACTTCTACTATCAAATAGGAGAAGCGGTAACACACAGGAATCGAGGTCTATTGTTCACAGAACTACCAGTAAGACTGTAGTAATAACAAGAACATGGAGGGAGCGAGGTCTTTTGTTCACAGAACTACTAGTAAGACTGTAATAACGGTAAGAACATGGAGGGAGCGAGGTCTAATATTCACAGTACTAGTAAGGCTCTAGTTATGATAATATCATGACATATTTAATAACATAATTCCATTCACACTACTACTAGTGTATATATGTAATATACTGCAGGTATCGCCTACCTCAATCAGCCTCTTTAACTACTTAGTATGCCTCAAGACACCACTGCGAAAAATGTACCGCAAGAATGTTTAAAATATTTACCATTGAAAAATTACCAGCAAAGGTTCAACTCTAATTTTTCTCAGGGATGCCATTCAAATAATGTTATTTTAAAATAACAGATTCATAATTTGCTTCATACTGTTGCTTTCAGAAGTAGGCGTTCTATTTTAACTCAACCCTAGCTACCCACAACATTGCTTTAAAAACTGTCTCATTCTTTTGGCACGCAATATATTCAAGGTGTTAATGACCTAATTATGTCGACACACTTAAAATCACAAATATCAATGGCAATAAAATAAAAAAAAATATAGCCAAACAAACCACTTATAGATTAAAGGTCTGGCAAGCCTCAACATAAATTAACAAACCTTTGACCATAACAATTTGTCATTCTAAACAATTATTGTCTGTGTTATTCTTGTACAATAAACAAAGTACCACGCTGTGTTAAGTTTGTTTTTAGTAAAAATATTATTTCTTGTGTTGTTTTATTTTGATGAAGGATCTTGAAATGATTTTCTCGGTCGTATGTTGGCATTACGAGAGTGCTATGTTTTTTTCAAGGGAAGAGGTCGCTCACAATAAAATGTTTATCCTTTCCTGTCTCTCAACATTGTTTTACACGAAACTTTCACATTGTTTGCACAACTCTCCCTTTTTTTTTTGTCCTTTTTTGTCAAGTCTTAGTACTTTTCTAAGTACGTCATCCTTAAAAAGAAAATGTTTTGATAAAAGTAAAAGAAGGAAATATTTTACTCCCATGAATATTGAGCTATGTATTTTGGTGTGCACGGGAACTAAATAGAGGAGTATATAGTCTGGTTTAGTTGTAACTGGGAGGTCAGGGTTCTACCCCGTTAGAGAAAGTCACTAACGACGTTGCCGTCTTGATAAACTCGGAAATACTTTGTGAAGCAGATAGCATCTTAGCTGGACGCACCTAAGCACTCCAAGCACTACTACACATACACGCCAATGAACCAAACAGAAATAGAGTGAAGAAAATTATTAGTTAGCCATGCGAGGGCTCTATATTACTGGTTGATAACCCTTTCATCCGCACACTGACGAGTTAGCACGCTCAGTATACTATCTGCACCTGGACAAAATTGGTTTTGTATTTAAAATTATATTTTTCTTGTTGCCTAGTATAAATATACATATGCTTTTAAAAACATTTTTAAGATACATTCTGGCAATAACATTCCTAAATACCTTTTTTTGGGGAATAAACCAAATATCCTAAAAAATTAGACGAGTTTAAAAATATGCGTTTACAAAAAAAATTTAAGATAATTTTTTTTTGTTAAGATGTAGTCAACGTGATTAAGTGTTCCACCTACTTCAAGAGAAATAATTTCCTACTGCGTTATTTTTTGAGTGAATGACAGAAGATGAAAGACTATTAAGATAATTTTCTATATAATCTATGAATAGGAATTGAAATTTTCCTGTTAATTTCCAATTGGAAAATGTAGTGAGACATTCAACCACCAAGCGCTTTAGTCGATAAGTGATCATGAGAATATAACTGAAATATCTATTATTGCTATATTTTAACTCATCGGTAAAGTTTATATCCGACACCTTAGCTCAGTCAGTTATGTGTCTATCTGATGAGCCAATAGTCCCGGGTTCGATTCCCAGCATGGCCAAAATATTAAAATTTGTAAAATGTGGGCTTCGTTTTTCGCAGTTATGAATTTACGGTTGGGGACTGGATGTTGTGTCTGTTTTGGATTTAAGTTAGTTTGTAAGTCTTGTGCTGCAGTATAATCAGGTTGTTAAGAAAGTGTACGCCAAGTACTGTACCTTGAATAAATGAAAAATAAAGTTTAAGACTGTAACGCCCCTAGGAGAAAAGGCTTATCTATCTACAAAAATGCATTTCGTTTTTAATAGCTGGGAATTTTCTCAGAAAAAAAAATCAAAAATTTTCAACTAAGTAGATTTTTCCAAAAATGTCCCATCCGTCTTACATATCAAGTAGATGCCCTGATAAAAATGGTTTGATTAATTTGGGGCAGGCCATAATGTGTTTCTAATCCTTTACTTTGATACTTTGATCCGCGAAACTTGGCGGCAAACGTAGTCGACAATGAGCTCATTTAATCTTTTCATAGTGGATGACCTAGTGGTCTAGGGGTAAGGTGTCAGACTTCTGTGCTGGCGGCCGGGGTTCAATCCTCGGTCCCGGCACAGATTTATCTGATTACTAAACCCTTCCTTCACCTCTGACAAGACATCTTGTGAATGTGAGGAATGCCAGATCTCCACCGTAGTTCAGATTCCACATTAAACTGTAGGTCCTCCATTTCATCTCATCATCACCCTACCATTACACATTAGCGTAAGTGCGTACAACCCGAACGGGTAGTAAGACGCGGTGCTAATAATAATAATAATAATAACATCTTGTCATAATTATTTAAAAACTAGTAAACTCAATTTATAAACCTAATTAAAGACCTAAGCTATTATATATGTTAGCAACGGTTATAGCTGCATCTAAATGTAATATTCTTTAGATTGAAAAATGACATCTGGACACAGGAATTGAACCCGGTACCTTTGGTGTACTAAACCAAAAATCCCGGTTTCGATCCCCATTTCCAGGTGTCGTTTTTCTATTTAAAGAATGCCAATTTATAGAGATTTAATTATATAGGTATATGTATATAACCTTCTTCTCCATTTCAAAGTGAACAATATTTTAAAATAAAGATAAAAACACTTGTTAAATAACGCAGGATGTCTGGACGTCTTCAACACATTACACCACTCTAGTTATCTCATGAGTAACCAGAGTTTTAAAGGTACTGTACGTACAAATAAACTTAACAAGCTATATAAATGTTTTAATATTAGCTTTTTATCGTGTGTGTACAAAACAAAGTTTTGGTGGTTGAAACATGCTCTTAGCAGTTCTTCCTAAACTTCTCGTGTTCATCTATTTCTATGCCGTGTTTTAATGTGCCCCTGGGGGTTATAGTTCCCGTACGGCTCTAACTTGAGATAAATCTGCCACAAGAAAGGGAGGGAGGAGGACTGTCTTACTCCCCCCACCACCCTATCCACCAACCCTTAACATAGCTAATAAGGTGACCCTCTTCATTAATGAACCTCTATCGTCCAAGGAAGGTATTAATGAATTCCTAAAAGTTTCGTGAGCGACATTCCGATCGCTCAGAGGTGTCACGTGGATGTAATCCATCAAGAAGAATGAGAGGAATTTGATTACGAGTACGACCCACTGCTCCAGAGACTTGAACTTGATGAGATTTACGATCAATAGAGGGCAGACCTCATCCGCGGTTGAAACAAATCAAAGCGTTGAACTTCAAACGGTAACTTATTTTGTGTCCAAACCATTTTGCAATCAAGATTTTAATTACTGTAGTTATTAGGAGGGTGTGGCTCCGAGAAAATACACCGGAATTTGAGAGAAGAGAGAGTGAAAAAATATTCAGTTAAAAAACATAATCAGTACAAGTAGGCAGGATTCAAACCACGACCTCTCCGTCCCCGGTATAACAGACTAGACAATCTTGACGTTCAAGCCACATGCTCACCGATACTGGTGGTGATTTTTTAATATCAATATTATCATTTATTTTATTTTACTTTATTAGTCCCACATACCTTTTCGGTTTGAACGTATAATACTAATTACTCTAACGTGCTAAGGCCGATTCACACAGAAAGCTAAGCTAATCTAAGATTTGCTCTGCTAAAGGCCGATACATACAGAATGCTAAGCTAAGCCATTCTGTTCTGAGCGGTCCTCTGCTAAAACTTGGTCAATTTGGTTTCCCACTCATTGATAAGCTAAGCCATGGCCCCTCCTTTCACTCAAGAATTCAATGCTGTTTCTTTCTGGTCTGCTCAAGTAAAGTTGAGCTATGATGGCGTTCTCCAAAATGATTTGTTTGAGTTCAAATGATAGTACTGAGTAAAAAAAAAAAATGTTGCTGTTAGAATCTGCTTTGGAAGATGAAGAATATTTAGGAGGTGGATGATTGGCTTGTTCAATTAACGCTTCCATTTTAATACAAAAACATTTATTAAATTTAAAACCTAAATATAATATTACTTAAATACACGTGAAACAAATTGAAAACAAAACTTCAACACTTCTTTAGTTATTTTCCCCAAACCAGCACTGCGTCTGCTCAACACGGAGCCCAAGTTGCGTTATGCGCATGCGCAGCGTAAGATTGCTCAAGATGGGAGATGGAAAAATTGCCTAGCTAGCAATCTGAAAAAACAGCACGGCGTAGCTAGGCCTAGCTTACCTTAGCTTTCTCTGTGAACCCGCACATTAAAATACATGGTCCGTTATTTTTTTAAAGAGTTAGCGAGCAAATCTTAGCTTAGCTTAGCTTAGCATTCTGTGTGAATCGGCCTTGACTTTTTGAAAAATAGCGGACCATGTATTTTAATGTGCTGGTTCACACAGAAATATAAGCTATGCTATGCTATCTTACCAATTGGTCTATAACTTTTTATCAGGTGTTTTCATTAAAATCTCCTCGAGGGGTTTTTGATATTAGATCTTCAACCCTAAATTTAAGGGCAAGGCAAAAAGTCAATTTTCTATAATTTCGCTGTAACGATTTTGATTTTATATTTAAACACAGTTTATTATTATAAACAAGATGGCAATTCTTATTTTCTCATGAAAATTACTTTGAAGGTACTTTACCTGGGGGAAATTTTCCAATCTTGATCATTTTGCCACAACAATTTGAGAAACGATATAAGTTATTATTGTAAAGTTGTAGTACTATTAAAGATAAATAAAATGTATATGAAACTTATTTAAAACTAATAGTTTCAGAGCTATAAGCAAATATATTAAATACTTTTTGATTAAGGTCTTTGAAAATGAATTTGATACTTATATTCTTTGATAGACCAAAATGTTTATCTTCTCTCATTTTTCTGTAACAGTGTTCCATTATTTAATTTGCGATCTTTGATGTAGTGTTTCTACAACAATGTATAAACCTATTATTTCGTTTCACAAATCATATGAGTTTTTACTAATTGTATATTTTAAGATAAAAGTGGGAGAAAGTCTGTGTGGTGAACCGTACCATCTATTTTATATTATGTAGATTTTTACCGGGAAGGATTTAGGTTATTGATAGAACTAATTAATTTAAAAAAATAATGTTTAGTAAATATTTTGTGGTAAAATGCGAGATCAATTGGTGGAGTTTCTATTGAATCTTGAATTAATTATTAAACCCTGTAGCTTTATTGTTGAAACTAAAAATTAATAATTATTACAGAATACATATTATAAAAATTAAATCCAAAGAGAACTCATATTTTAATATGTTTTGTTGTTTTGAGCTAACGAATCATTAAATAGGAGTTTCTGTACTGAGGCTCTATTATAACTGGAGAAATTTTGAATATATTTGAATGAGGATTTTTTTTAGTACAATGTTTTATTTATAGAAAGTTTACAAACCGTTTAAAAATTATTTATATATTCAAATATTTGAGTAGTGACGTTTGAGGGGGGAAAAAAGTGTTCTATTTACACTGTAGCGTGGCAAAGGCGAGTACCACACAAGTGCATCTACTGTTACGACTTCAAGATAAAATCAGATCCTAGAATATAGATTCGGTGATAATTTCAGAGATTCCGGATTCTAACATCGACTCACAACTGCATGTAAGTCTAATTAAATATTTGGTACATGGCCCATACCATATTTTGAATCGATCGTCTTTGTGCATGCAGTGTAAATTATCCAATAGCTTTGAAAGAGCTACGTCGGTCGGCATGACGGATATCCCAAATACCGCAGACGGCATCCTGACGATGGAGGGCGCTCAGCCAGGATCCATTATTGAAGTTTGGTGCAATACAATCGTTCTATTCTCCCAATAAGGTGGAGGGGAGCTGTGCAATTTAATCAAATCCATTATGTATGTAAGTAAGTAAAACAATAAGGGCAGTTATAAAGTACGTTTAGCGTGACTTGATCAATGAAGGGGAACAATTTAAGTAGGTGTTATTCAGAGTAAAGCGCATTTGGCTATCCATTTCAAAAATGAGTTTTGTGTATATTTTACAGAAAGTAATTTAACTGATGTCACTAATAAACCATGCAACAGTTTATTTACTTACAATGAGGCTACTATATATAATTCGTGGAAAATTAAGAGTTTCCAGTGATGAAATCAAGGTGTTTCTGTTGAGGAACTCCCCGAAATAATGAATGGTGATTCCCTCAACCAGTTGTATAACCTTTTGGAAAACATTTGAATTGCTTAGTAAGGAACGTTTGAGAATATTTAGAAGAAATAAAATTCCATTTTAAGTGAATTTAGGTTGGACAAGTTGTATTAGAGCTACATGAAAAACAATAGATATGTAATGTAAACATAATATAAGTGCACAATAGTTGAAAGATATTTATAAAAGATTTGGTATTATTAATTACAAGCCATGTTACAATTTAATAAGAATGTATTAGAAGTTATAACAACCATCTAAAAATTAGGCACATTCTAAAATAATAGACATTTTAGTCATAATTACACATAAAACCAGGTTGTTAAATCAAAGGATTATGTGAACACGCATTTATTGAATATTAATATATTATTCTTGAGAATTGATAATAAACATATTTTTAAATTTGAAAAATAAAGAATGAATTTATTTCTTAGCTGTAGTTCCCTGTTCCTTAAGTCCTAGCTGCAAATGCTGCACAGTTATTTTGACGATATGTTTTGATCCATTATCAGCATCATCCTCAGGACTGATGAGAAAGAAATAACACACCTATTGTAATTTATGATTAAGACACAATGCGCCAGCCAATGTGGCAGGTCATATAAAATTAACGAAGGTTAGTAAATTATAATGTTGAAAAAATAGTTAATTATGAAACATCATATATAACAAAGTATTAGATTATGTGCTTAAGTATCTCACGTCATGTTATTAAAAGAAACTATTAAAATAATTACAAATAACGTGTATATATGATGTGAAATGAGAACATTCTGGATAATCTAATACGAAGTCAAAGATATTATAAATAAAAGAAAGTATTTTGTAGTATGATATTGTGGGAATGAGATGTAGATAGATATGTTTTGAATTATTTATTGATGAAAAATTAATTTAAATGTAATAATTATCTGGGATTAAAGAGACAATGACAAAAAAGAAAGTGAAAAAGGTTCCAGTCTTCTCGACACTGGCTCAAACAGGTCATTAACTACTAAGGAAGGATGGGCAGGCGCAGACAGAAATGGATGTTTTTTTTAAATTTTGGTATGTTGAGGGAGTTTTCTTAAGGTATTGATGAGTATTTGATATTCAAAAATTATTTGTTTATTTAATATATTTTTGTTGTTTATTAAAGCGGTTTGAATAAATATATTTTTGGCTGCGTTAATTGTTGTGTCTTTTGGTATATTGTAAATTAGTTTCATGCTTTCGCTCATTGGGTTTTGTTTATGTTTTCACAGTTTGAAGCGTTCAGAAAATTTTGATTTATTTCTATAATATTTTGAAAACACTCATGTGTTCAGCAAATCTAGTAGAAGTTTGTAACCCAGATTAACCAATTATACACTGTTACAGTCACAGGTGAGTTGATAAATGGTGCTTTTTTCGTGTTGGTTTGTTTTGTTTAGGTTAGAGTCTTGTAAAACACATTGAAATGTAGTAAGGAAATAAATTTTTAAATATAATCATAGAATTATATATGAAACAGAGTTGAAATTTGGAGTTTAATATAAATTCCAAAGATCAACTAGAGTAAGATATGGACCTTGGATTGAGCAGAAAATTGATTGAAATTAGGAAACTCCACTATATATTCATCATAATATGAAAGGGTTAAGAACACATCAAGTTAATACAATTCACACACACACATATATACATATATATATATATATATATATATATATAACATTAAAATAATATAATTTAAACATATCAGTTTAAGTCAAGTGTGAATATTGGCGTAAACAGACAGATTGTATAAATGTTAGAATAGTAGAAGTTTATGAATTAACATGATTAAAATGATGTAAGATTATAGGTTAATCTGTATTGAAATGAATTGAATCCTATTATTATCATATGTATTTAATGCCCTTGTGCCTTTTACTTTAAATGCTGGTACTTTCCAGCCAAGATTTACGACATGTTTCGGCGTTTTACGTCGACGCCATAATCAGGAATAAAGAATAATAACAAAAAACAAGCTATGGTGCAAATCCAGTGTGAAATATTCAGACAGAGTAATAAAGACACAAATATTAAATTAGGAAACAAATATAGATAATGAAATAGCATATTTCAGGTTTTAGGTTAGAGTTATTGATATATTTTTTGATGTTATTATTATATTTATTACGTCTGGTACAGATCAAATAAAGCTAAAGAGTTGCACTTTTCAATTGAAATATGCCAAGTTCTGTAGTCATATGTGATGTGAAAAGAGACCTTTTCAGATAGGGAGCCACTTGAAAATTCGTGCAGTACACCAAAATGGCGGCCATAAATGGCCGGCATTTTGTTGTTCTTAATTCGATTGTATCTTAGCTCCTTATATACTGATTTAAGTGTTTTTTTTTGTTAGTTCGAAAGCTCTTGCTAAGAATAAAATAATGTGTCATAATATATTTATATCTAAGCTTTAAGGTTCCTCCACAATTTAAGAATTTATGAAAATTTCACTTTTATCTCAAATTTCATTGTTAATGATCCTTTTTATTGTCCACAATATCTCCTTTGTAGTTGGTATTTAAAAAAAGCATTATTTTATCTTACTATTGATACCAAGAAAATCTGTTTAATAAACCACTTCTTGAGAAACTACTGGTAAAATGAAACTTGACTTTGGTTTTTAATATTCCATTTACTTTATTATTACAATAATATAGTAGCCTAAATGTTTTCAAAAATGTTAGAATAATAGGAATGCTCTTGTAAATTAACGTTTTCTTAACAGCTACAATGTCTCTAAATCAAGTTATCCTCTTCCTCATTTTCCGATTTATACCTGCAACAAAGTAATTATTTTCATATAAACACTTAAAAAGTTTACAAGTAATGATGATATTAGTTTATCTAAAAAGTATTTTTGACGCCTAGTATTTGAAAAAAAGAGTCTACATACAGAAGACGTTGGATACAAAAATAAATATTATTATCTTGAAAGTAATGGAATTATGGAGATTTAAAAACTCTCAACCAAGCACATGCTTTTATTGTATTTATGGCCATATTTTTGAACTCCTGTGCAGTTCGTGCAAAGTAGCGTGCATGGAACCTTAGCCTTTGAACAAGAGCATCATGTGAGTACTTAACCAATTCTTTACCATCTGCACAAATAGAGGTCATAGAAGACCAATCCGGCACCCATTCCCATGCAGCACTGGTCCTGGAATGTTGTTCATCACTGAGTAGGCATGACTCCAAACTTGTCCTGCATAATATTCTGAATGGAGGCAATGCTGCCTTAATGCCCCTCTAGTAGTAAGCAAACCTGATAGACTCTGACTTTTTGAAGTAAAGAGAATCTTTCGAACATGATTGACTGAGAAGTATTCTCTTTCTTTGTAGTAAAGCAAAACAGTAAATTTTCCAGAACTTGAAACCTTTAGTCAGAAATACTCTTTTTATAGTAATCTAGTTTGAAAGGCTTCCGTAGCTTCAGAAAATGATTTCCCGACTTTCTAGGCAGTCTCTTTCACTTTCATGGCAAATGATGAAGCTACATCTGATCATGTAAATGTATGGAATCCTCTCAAGGCAACAGCTTTGTCTTCACCTATACTTTCAAACATTGCATTAATGCTCATGTACCTCGGAGACTTCCCACCTCCAAAGAGAATCCACATCTTCTGAAGACCAGAAAATTTGAGAATGTAAAATAAAGAGATTACCAAAACAACTACATCAGTATCTACCGTACAAATAATGATTATTTTTTTGCTCCATGCTCAACATTATCCTTAGCATGTAGGAAAATCCTACTATCTCCTTCTTTCTGTTGTTTGTATTTGACTCTAACAATCAAAGTGTTTCCCAATTGAGATGAACGAATGATGTCATCAATCTAAGTAATATACGAACCCAATCAAACTCAAATGTGCATACTTTCCAAGTAGTTTGAAAAGTTCGGTCTTATTCTGATCGCAGTAGAAGAAGTTATTCCAATTTTGTGGTAGCATATTTCCTTCTACTACTTGGCGACGAAGACCAATGCTTCTATTCCCTCTCAAAATTTCTTCAGGCAAGTTTTTGAGTAAGTATACCAAGAAATGTGTGTTATTTTTGCATAAAACCTCTCAGCATCATACAAAATCCTGTTTTTGAATCCTGTATCTTAGTATTCTCCAAATGTCCGTTTTGTTTTGGGTGGAGGAGCATGCGCTAGTGTAGCTCCATCGTAAATTATTGTGTCAAAGAATCCTTCAAACTCTATCGGATAAATGGATTCTTCCAGGATTTTAAATAGCTGAGATTTTTGACATGATCGCAGAACACCAGTTGAAGAAAGCTAAGATGGAGCGCTGGTGTTTTTATGTTCAGAAAACCTGTTCTGATATAAGTCTCTGTTTTGGCATACAATGAAAGCCCTAGAGAAAAGCTCAACATTATTTCTCAAGTCAAAAATCATTGGGGATAATTTTATTTTTTGCAAATCCGAATAACTTGGTCCAATTTTTCTGCAATGGAACAAATACACCTACTTTTGCTTCCTTATTCAAACGTTCTTTCACATAGTTGTTGTACAGATGTAAGGTTTTTTTCTTCAGCACCTAATCTAGCTTTAACTAGCTCTTTATCCATTATAAACTTAGTGTCCAAGACCACAAGATCACAGGAGTTTGGCTCAAAAGAATTTCCGAATTCAAGAAAACTCCTTTTAAATATATTTTTATGGTCTTGAAACTTGTTCTGGTGAGCAGTAAACGGTTCTTTAGAAACAATACTGTCAGTACTTTTAGTTTTTCTTGTTGACTCAAATTTATCTAGAATGATAACTAATTGTGGCCCTGCGAGTATCCACTTTCTTAACATGGCTGGATATTGCAACAGACCAACAGAACCATCATTTATTTTTATGACAGCTTTGTTTTGTTCATGAGCCTGATCCACAGCGAGTGCAGAAAAGGTTTTTTTTCTTTTGTGGATAGCAAACTGACCATTGCTAAAGTACTCACATACACTGGGTGCTGTGTCTTTTAGGTCTTGTTTGTCTTTTATGTGGATTGGCAACCAATGAGCATAGTGGAGATGATCCATCAGGAAAAACCAATATACTAGTTTATTCAATATTTGGGTAAACAGTTCATAGTTAACATCCCTGATTGACCAAACAAAAGATGGGACTAATATATCTAAGTTTAACACTAAAAACCAGAATCGAAATGTTGGAGAGTTTGAACGTTTTTATTCAATCCATTCTTCAAATGATATTTTTGGGTCTTCTAGTGTAAATGCAGCTTTGAGCAGACTGTATAAAACAGCAGTGGTATTCTGATTAATTGCCCTTACTTTTGTTACATGAGTAACTTTAAGACACGCCTCTGCTCCCACCTCTGTCTTAATTCCAGAATTTGCCACCAAACTAGTCCAGCCACTACCCTCAAGAATCTGGCCAAGCACCTTCAGAAAGGCCTGCTTAATATTAAAAGCTGCAAACATGGTTACAAATATGGATTCACAATAAAATTCAGGCACAAAATGGATTTAGTTAAGGAAAATAGAGGTTGATCCACACATATGACAGGAATCTATTTTGGATGTAAAAACGTAATTTTTATTATTTGGTCCAATCCGTTCTTCACCATTGATGGCGAAGAAAAACTTTCATTTAATTTAAATTATGGAAAGGCTGCCTTTGAAGCATAGAACGCTGCCCAGGAAAGATCTAAGGGCCCATATTTTCTGTAGCTAAGAATATGGTCTAGCCAATCCTGTTCCGTTTTCCACTAGGATCCTAATTTAGAAGTTGACATCTGAGAACAGGTGATATCGCTTGCTATTGGCACAGGAGGTTGCTTGGAAGGCAGTGTTACAGTCTTGACAACATTGTAGCTGTCTGGAAGCTATGACACTTTCCTGTTAGTTTGATCGACACACGAAATGCTAATGGCGAAATTATGAGGCTCGCCAACTTCTACTTCAGCGGGAATTCTAAAGATAGAAATTGCTGTTCCATGGAATGATGATTCTGAAGTCACGCTGCTATAGCTATTATCAATATTATCGTACGCGCCAATCACAAAGAAACCATGAAACAAATTTGAGGGGTGTAGGACACCTTCTTCTTGAGATCTCTTAATCTCCAACTGAGTCAGACTTTCCGTTATCTTCATAATTCTGCTTGGTGATATTGAGAGGCCTCTTTTAGTCATGATTTCAATTATTGTATTATTTCATGTTATTACAAATATAGACAGGCCTATGTATAATGGAGATATTGGTTCATGACTTTTTAATGATGAAAAATGTTGTCTTATGGAATATTTTCACTCTGTTTAAAACTATTAATTGGCTGATAGCTTAGTCCAGTCAACAAAGTAAAAATAGGGGAAATAATTCGTGTAGTAGAAAATTTTTGTACAGTGGTAGGGGGAGTACCATGAACAACTTACTAAAAATTCTGACCGGTGGAGGGTGAGCGGGGGGTGGGGGAATGTTTAAAGGTCATTCTTCCACGTTATACTCGTATAACTCAAAAACCGTGGCCTATAACGAAAAAGTGTTCAGCTTACAAAATTAAACTACATTAAAATCTCCACAAAAAAGATCTTATATATTTTTTCTCTAGAATGAATTGTTTATGATATGCAGGGGATGGAAACATTGCGATTATTAAAAATAGTGTTTTAATGGTATAAAATTAATGTTTAATGTTAAATGAACTACATTACTTATTAAAAACAAACCTCTTATCTTGAATGTGTAAATATCAAAATCAACAATTGAGTCATCAACATTATCATCATCATTATCATCATCTTGAAGATCGAGTAACGATGCACCATTCGTACCTGTACCATGGCACGTGCCGCACACCCCGGAGCATGGAATGCCGGCTTTTCGGCATCCACATCGTCCCCCACACCCAGTAGAACATCGGCAAAAGATGTTGTTCAGTATCACTTCAGGTGCTACCGGGTCTTTGGTAGTTACAGGGGTGAGCGATCCATCCTCCCCTCGGTTCCATCCCCATTCGGTCGGGGCTAGGGGGTTGTTGAGCCATTGCTGTATCTGTAATTAAGTAACAAAACTGCTGTAAGTAACAACAAATAATGTTGTAAAAATCATTAAATAAAAACAGTAAGTTAATAAAATTAATATAACTTACCTGTAAATAAACTCTAAAGAGTGTTGCTGCGCAGCACCTGTGGTTGGTGGCAGTGATGTGAGGTCTGGTTTTGGCTTCGTTGATGCGTTTAGGAATGCAGCATACCAGCGTTGATTCATGTCTTGCTAATCTGAATCCACTTGGTACATTTCTATAAATATCTTCTCACGAGCTTGTGTGACCTTGTCTGCTGGTGTCGAGGTGTTAGTAAATATGTCAGCTATTGTCTTCATTTGCCAAGTAATCTTACTGAACAGCTTAACCATTCCTGCTTTACTCTTGTTTCAAATGGCGGAGGTGGTGTCACACCCACTAAAGGCATGGACACAGAGAACCTTGTCTGTGGGCATAGAGGAGGAGGATGGTTTCAGCAAAAAGGGAGTTGTTGGAGTTTGTTTGTTGAAAACAATTTTGATTCCACTTTGCCCCTGCCCGGCTTCATGAAGTATACGTTACTCCTTAGTCATGCAAAAGCAATGAGTAAAACAATAAAGTCGACATCTTCCCCTATTAATGTGACAGTGGGATGTAGGGCAGCTTTCTCTAACCCACATCTCACTATAGTGTCATCAGCATCCCCTGTAGCAACTACTGATTCTATTCCCCTCACTGCCATTTTGTCACTGAGGAGTTGAATAAGCCCGTTTTGTTATTCTCGTTTGCGAGAAAATTCTCTTATTGAACAGTGACATTCATGCTTTCATTCAAATTAATGTCAACTGAAGTTTTTGTGAGGCCCCTTCTCTTCTTCGCTGCTCGTTTTGTTTGTACTGTTGACGTCACCATAATCATCGAAAACCACAGTACAGTTTTGACCGTAATGTTTGAGTACATGGGCTATGTATTGATCGCAAAGTACAGAAATATTGGTACCCATATTCCATTTCATGCGGTGAAGGAGGAAGCCTCCATCTAATACATTGGTGCTCGTTCGTAGATCATGAGCTTCATAATTATCCTTTGGAAAAGCATCGTAGATAGAACACTTCTTTTCTTTCCTCATCACCCCTTCATTAAAGAGAGCCAACGGGAATGGATATAATTCATATTACATAAGCTGTGCAACCTCTAGCCAATGACAACACCACATTCTTCTTAGACTGTTTTATGTCACCAAAATTACAACCAACAAAACTCTGCATGGTTTCGGTACCAATTTCTAGGGCCCGATGACTATTTATTTTTGAGTTTCCGATTATCCCTATTGACAGAGAAATAAGTGAGTTTATTTTCGGAAAAAGAGGATGGTCGTTGAACCATTCATAAATCTTTGCCCAGTCTTGCCCATCCCTATTTTGCCGTGATACCCGGAAATCAACATGCTGCTCCCCACTTGGAAAAATCACTCCAGTAAACTCCTCTATTGACGAGCAGATGGTGGTTGCTCCAGGAGACCCACCAACCCACTTTGTTAGAACAAAATCAGTTATTCCTCTTCCTCGCGTCAGGCCACCTGAACTTTTCATGGAGCGCATTATAGTCTGCTCTATTGTCATGTCTGACCATATCCCTGCCCAACGTGAAGTAGTTCGATTTATGGTGAAATAACCCTTACCTGCAAAATCCTTGAACACGTGTGGGTGGCTAGTTTTCAATGATAACATGTCTTGAACGTAAATATGAGCACATTTTGCATATTGAAAATGACCACTTGCATGGAAGAATGGTATCATTTTCTGAACACAAACCGAGTGGCCATTTCAATCACCACGCCACTCAGAATCTATGAACTTCTTCATCAATGAAACCATGTTAAAATAGTGCACCCACAAACCAGCGGTAGGCCCGTTGTTGTACATACATTTAATATTTGGTCTTAACCCACTTAATTTAACATTAAACATAAATTTTAAACCATTAAAACACTATTTTTAATAATCCTGGATTATTTCATCCCCTGCATATCATAAACAATTCATCCTAGGAAAAAAATTTAAAGGATCTTTTTTGTAAGAAATTTAATGTAGTTTAATTTTGTTCATGAACACCTTTTCGTTAGAGGCCACGGTTTTTGAGTTATACGAAAATAACGGGGAAGAATGACCTTTAAACGCTCCCCCACCCGCCCCCGCTCTTCTCCCGCCAGTCAGGATTTTTAGTATGTTGTTCATGGTACTCCCGCCTACCACAGTACAAAAATTTGCGACTAGACGAATTATTTCCCCTATTCGACCTTTTATGGTTTTCGTTGACTGGACTAGTTAAGGAAGGCTGAGTTGCTTTAGTCACGTTCTCTGATGAAGCATAACCATGAAGTAAAGAACACACAAAAGCAAGAAGTGCTGCCAGAACGTTTGAAACTTGTTTATCATCGTTCAGGTAAATATCAAACGTAACATTTGCTGGGTTAGGATCTTTATAAATTGTTTAATAAGCCTTTCACATGAAGCAGCACCATCATCAAGGATTTCAGAATAAACATATTGAGAATATTAGCACCATCACGATAAAGGAAGTAATCTCTGCCTGAAAGTTGAGCTTTAAATTATGGGAAGTGATCGAGAATTCTCTCACGCAAATGGGCGGTATATGTGTTTGGAAGGTCTTTAATTTCCACTCCCAGAAGATTTGCAAGGCTATTTGCATACATAACCATTAAGTGAGCCGTTTTGAATACAATCTCAGTATTATCAGATTCTGAGGCCTTATTTTTCTCTTTTATGAAGCGTGCAACGGAAGATAAATGCCATACTCTCACAGATATAGTTGACCTCTTCTTCTTTTGCCCCAATTGATGCTCTCAGACAATTGGTCAGGTTTGTATAACATTTCGAGTGGTACTTTGCTTCTTAAGCAACCAAATTGCCATCCTCTAGGAATGATTTAAGGTTTGTGTTATTGGTAATATCTGCATATCTCTTAATTTTATTGTATTGTAGAGAATAAATCTTAGTAGAGAAGAACGTCATGTACTAGGGCGCGGCGGGAAATTTATGGAAAGGGTAATAGCTTGTAGACGCTCGGAGGTGCGGGGGTGTTGTTCCCGCGGTGGTGGGGGTATCATTCTGTA
>CABFVX010007384.1:11220-25274 GCA_902151425.1 Timema shepardi
CCAGAATGTCCCGGTGCTAATGGAACACTGGCCAGAATGTCCCGGTGCTAATGAAGTCTCTAATGGAACACTGGCCAGAATGTCCCGGTGCTAATGGAACACTGGCCAGAATGTCCCGGTGCTAATGGAACACTGGCCAGAATGTCCCGGTGCTAATGAAGTCTCTAATGGAACACTGGCCAGAATGTCCCGGTGCTAATGAAGTCTCTAATGGAACACTGGCCAGAATGTCCCGGTGCTAATGAAGTCTCTAATGGAACACTGGCCAGAATGTCCCGGTGCTAATGAAGTCTCTAATGGAACACTGGCCAGAATGTCCCGGTGCTAATGAAGTCTCTAATGGAACACTGGCCAGAATGTCCCGGTGCTAATGAAGTCTCTAATGGAACACTGGCCAGAATGTCCCGGTGCTAATGAAGTCTCTAATGGAACACTGGCCAGAATGTCCCGGTGCTAATGAAGTCTCTAATGGAACACTGGCCAGAATGTCCCGGTGCTAATGAAGTCTCTAATGGAACACTGGCCAGAATGTCCCGGTGCTAATGAAGTCTCTAATGGAACACTGGCCAGAATGTCCCGGTGCTAATGAAGTCTCTAATGGAACACTGGCCAGAATGTCCCGGTGCTAATGAAGTCTCTAATGGAACACTGGCCAGAATGTCCCGGTGCTAATGAAGTCTCTAATGGAACACTGGCCAGAATGTCCCGGTGCTAATGAAGTCTCTAATGGAACACTGGCCAGGAGTCTCTAATGGAACACATGATGGAATGCTCGAAACAGGTGCCGGCAATACTCACACGCACGCACGCACGCAGAGAGGGAGACGCTCCTCGCCAGCGTCTATTGTTAGCGACGTCGGTAGTTACATAACTCCATCATTGGCAGTCGAGATTGAGACGGCGGACGTCACGAGGAGGGGGATGGAGTTGTTCATCCTCACTGCCAGGATACAACTTGGGCTGAGGAAGTTGAGGAAATAGGAGTAGCTGCACCAGAGCTGACTGGAGAATGTTAGAGACCAGCTCACGGCAGAACAGTAGGGATAGTAACACACACGAGATTGCTAGATAATGTATTATAATCAGGTCGTTAACACAACCTCATTTGGAGTATTTTAATAGAGTCTCTTATGAAAGATAATTTCTAATTCGAGCTTTATTATCGGCCTGAGTTGTGTTATCTGTGGGTGAGACGGGCTCTCAAGCAAAGCCGTGTTCGTTTGGGACTAAACCTTAGCCTCAAACAGATCCAATCGGAGGTTGATGGAGACGACTACTATCCCCACGGCAAAGGCTGGTGCTTGTTCAGAGGCCCGGCTACATGTTTACATGTTATTCAAGCTGCTAGTCATCATCTTACATGTTCTGTCAACAGAAAGCGAGCAAACTGGGTCTTCGTATCGAGGAACGGTATCAACCAGAGACAATTCACTTCCAAGACAGGAGGGCCCGACATTCAGCGACACTTGTCACGCCAATAGATGTGCTTCTGCAGCTGTAACAACATCTGGAAGATGTCGATGCTGTCCAGTCTACCTTCCTCGTGACCCGATGGATCCAACTCAAACCGGGGTTATCAGCACTGGGGACCACAGACCTCTTGTCTCGAACCCAAGCCTCTGGTTTGACGACAATCTAACACACTCGAACACATGACGAGGTCCTCCCCTGGGTAATTTATCACCAGACTGTTGGCTAACCTGTGGTCCGGAGCGGGGTGTAATCGTCCTTCACAAGAATCACCATTGTTACGGCTCTTGGGATCAGGGGGGGACCTCATGCGTGACACACACACACACACACACACACACACCAGGAAACTACCTTCAAACGAGTGTTCATCCGAAAATAGCTGTATACAGGTTTGTTTACCACCTAAAACACTACCCAAATATACATTCTAAATAAAATCATTAGAACTATCTCAAATTGTCAAAAATTAGTAATCATTATTATCATCATCACCGCGTCTTACTACCCGTTCGGGTTATACGCACTTACGCTAATGTGTAATGGTAGGGTGATTGTGAGATGAAATGGAGGACCTAGAGTTTAACGTGGAATCCGAACCACGGTGGAGGCCTGGCATTCCCCACATTCACAAGATGTCTTGTCAGAGGTGAAGGAAGGGTTTGGTAATCAGATAAATCTGTGCCGGGACCGAGGATTGAACCCCGGCCGCCAGCACAGAAGTCTGACACCTTACCCCCCTAGACCGCCAGGTCACCCTGTCATTAGTTAGTTATGGTTTCTCCTCGAGATCCGAGCGCGCAACGTCTAACTATCGAGTTTGAACCGGGACAGACAGACAGACAGACAGATAGATAGACAGACAGACTGTAGCAACGTTGCTTGGATCATTGATCGCAGAGACTGTAAATATCCCTCGGGGCCGACTGGAGAAAGAAACAGCCAGTCAGTCTTCCCGGCATGCTCGACTTCTGGTCAGGTGTTATTAGTCCATAGACTAACGTACTCACAGAGTAGAGGCGGACCGACCCACTCATGTACTCTCACCTGGAGGTGATAAAATAGGCAAGAAAGAGAGGACATATTTCCACAAATAAAACTCACGTTTGCATTATTTTATTTCATGAATTCAACGAGCACTTCCCGAAACAACCGAATAAACCAGCACACCCCTTATTAACCAACCTAAATCTAGGACAGACACAACACCAGCCCCCAGATCGTTAACTCATCACTGTGAAAGGGTCCAATTGTACGAACTACTCATTTTTAGGCCATGCCGGGAATCGAAACCGGGTTCAGATGTCGGAATCATATTTATTAAATTGTTACCACAATCGTCCAGGTGAACCGTATCCTTACATAGATACGAGGAAGGTCCATTTTAGAAGCAGTGTACCCAGCGTTTTCGTGGAGCTGAAGAGGAAAGATCTCGAGGAAAGACCCGAACAAGTGGTCGCGTGGTCTAAGGCGTCACTCTAGAAAAATAAAGGGGAACACCAAGAGACCCAACCAGGACTCAAGCCACTACCTTCCGTGTTCCAGTAAGTGGACTCTTATTATTTAGTGGTGGAAAGTAAGAGACGAGGGGTTGGTCTATATCCGATGTTGGATCTCATTTGGAACAGAACATAACCACAAAGAGAAATAACTAGATCATTCATTGTGTGAGGTGTGTGTTACCTCCTTGTATTGGAGTACCAGGAGAACAAGAAGTGTGTGTAACCTCCTTGTATTGGAGTACCAGGAGAACAAGAGGTGTGTACTACCTCCTTGTATTGGAGTACCAGGAGAACAGGAGGTGTGTGTTACCTCCATGTATCAGAGTACCAGGAGAACAGGAGGTGTGTGCTACCTCCTTGTATCAGAGTACCAGGGGAACAGGAGATGTGTGCTACCTCCTTGTATCAGAGTACCAGGGGAACAGGAGTTGTGTGTTACTTCCTTGTATCAGAGTACCAGGAGAACAAGAGGTGTGTACTACCTCCTTGACTTGGAGTACCAGGAGAACAAGAGGTGTGTACTACCTCCTTGTATTGGAGTACCAAGAGAACAGGAAGTGTGTACTACCTCCTTGTATTGGAGTACCAGGAGAACAAGAGGTGTGTACTACCTCCTTGAATTGGAGTACCAGGAGAACAGGAGGTGTGTACTACCTCCTTGTATTGGAGTACCAGGAGAACAGGAGGTGTGTACTACCTCCTTGTGTTGGAGTACCAGGAGAACAGGAAGTGTGTACTACCTCTTTGTATTGGAGTACCCGGAGAACAGGAGATGTGTACTACCTCCTTGTATTGGAGTAGCAGGAGAACAGGTGTGTACTACCTCCTTGTATTGAAGTACCAGAACAAGAGGTGTGTACTACCTTCTTAGGAAGTGTGTGTTACCTCCTTGTATCGGAGTATCAGGGGAACATGAGGTGTGTGTTACCTCCTTGTATCGGAGTACCAGGAGAACAGTGGGTGTGTGTTACCTCCTTGTATCAGAGTACCAGGGGAACAGGAGGTGTGTTACCTCCTTGTATCAAAGTACCAGGGGAACAGGAGGTGTGTGCCACCTCCTTATATCGGAGTACCAGGGGGATAGGAAGTGTGTTACCTCCTTGTATTGGAGTACCAGGAGAACAGGAGGTGTGTACTACCTCCTTGTATTGGAGTACCAGGAGAACAGGAGGTGTGTACTACCTCCTTGTATTGGAGTACCAGGAGAACAGGAGGTGTGTACTACCTCCTTGTATTGGAGTACCAGGAGAACAGGAGGTGTGTACTACCTCCTTGTGTTGGAGTACCAGGAGAACAGGAAGTGTGTACTACCTCTTTGTATTGGAGTACCCGGAGAACAGGAGATGTGTACTACCTCCTTGTATTGGAGTAGCAGGAGAACAGGTGTGTACTACCTCCTTGTATTGAAGTACCAGAACAAGAGGTGTGTACTACCTTCTTAGGAAGTGTGTGTTACCTCCTTGTATCGGAGTATCAGGGGAACATGAGGTGTGTGTTACCTCCTTGTATCGGAGTACCAGGAGAACAGTGGGTGTGTGTTACCTCCTTGTATCAGAGTACCAGGGGAACAGGAGGTGTGTTACCTCCTTGTATCAAAGTACCAGGGGAACAGGAGGTGTGTGCCACCTCCTTATATCGGAGTACCAGGGGGATAGGAAGTGTGTTACCTCCTTGTATTGGAGTACCAGGAGAACAGGAGGTGTGTACTACCTCCTTGTATTGGAGTACCAGGAGAACAGGAGGTGTGTGCTACCTCCTTGTATCAGAGTACCAGGGGAACAGGAGTTGTGTGCTACCTCCTTGTATCAGAGTACCAGGGGAACAGGAGTTGTGTGTTACTTTCTTGTATCAGAGTACCAGGAGAACAAGAGGTGTGTACTACCTCCTTGACTTGGAGTACCAGGAGAACAAGAGGTGTGTACTACCTCCTTGTATTGGAGTACCAAGAGAACAGGAAGTGTGTACTACCTCCTTGTATTGGAGTACCAGGAGAACAAGAGGTGTGTACTACCTCCTTGAATTGGAGTACCAGGAGAACAGGAGGTGTGTACTACCTCCTTGTATTGGAGTACCAGGAGAACAGGAGGTGTGTACTACCTCCTTGTGTTGGAGTACCAGGAGAACAGGAAGTGTGTACTACCTCTTTGTATTGGAGTACCCGGAGAACAGGAGATGTGTACTACCTCCTTGTATTGGAGTAGCAGGAGAACAGGTGTGTACTACCTCCTTGTATTGAAGTACCAGAACAAGAGGTGTGTACTACCTTCTTAGGAAGTGTGTGTTACCTCCTTGTATCGGAGTATCAGGGGAACATGAGGTGTGTGTTACCTCCTTGTATCGGAGTACCAGGAGAACAGTGGGTGTGTGTTACCTCCTTGTATCAGAGTACCAGGGGAACAGGAGGTGTGTTACCTCCTTGTATCAAAGTACCAGGGGAACAGGAGGTGTGTGCCACCTCCTTATATCGGAGTACCAGGGGGATAGGAAGTGTGTTACCTCCTTGTATCGGAGTACCAGGGGAACAGTGTGTGTGTTATCTCCTTGTATCGGAGTACCAGGAGAACAGGAAGTGCGTGCTACCTCCTTGTATCGGAGTACCAGGGGAACAGGAGGTGTGTGTTACCTCCTATCAAAGTACCAGGGGAACAGGAGGTGTGCGTTACCTCCTTGTATCAGAGTACCAGGAGAACAGTGGGTGTGTGTTACTTCCTTGTATCAGAGTACCAGGGGAACAGGAAGTGTGTGCTACCTCCTTGTATCAGAGTACCAGGAGAACAGTGGGTGCGTGTTACCTCCTTGTATCGGAGTACCAGTGGAACAAGAGGTGTGTGTTACCTCCTTGTATCAAAGTACCAGTGGAACAGGAGGTGTGTGTTACCTCCTTGTATCAGAGTACCAGGGGAACTGGTGTGTGTTACCTCCTTGTATCAAAGTACCAGTGGAACAGGAGGTGTGTGTTACCTCCTTGTATCGGAGTACCAGGAGAACAGAAGTAGCCCCATGTATCCCAGGAGAGTATAACACAGCTCCACTGGACAGAATGGGAAGTGTGTGCTACCTCCTTGTATCAGAGTACCAGGGGAACAGAAGTAGCCCCATGTATCCCAGGAGAGTATAGCACAGCTCCACTGGGCAGAATGGGAAGTGTGTTGGCACGAGATGTCTGTTACCTGGCAGTTGGGGGGGCACATGACCCAAACTGTCAAAGTGCCAACACTAGCACACGAGACTAGAAGGGGCAACGGTCCAACTATTCTTCTTTCTCGGGGTCATCATTCACAATGTCTGTGTGGCGACTTCAGGAAGACAGAAACAAGAGCTCTGAGCCGCGGAGGAATTTGTTGAAACAAGGGGGGTATTATTCTCCCTCCGCCGCTAGAGGCTCGGAGCGTCCGTCACATATAATATAAATATGTACCTATTTTGGGGAAGAGGGGGAGCATTTTTCGCAAATAACGGTTATGAAATGGAAAACATTGGAGGTGTATATTAAACCACGGCAATACCTTTCTTTTAAATCCCCACATGTACCAAAAACAAATCATTTGACTGATTAATTACTGATCCAGAGGTCTCGGGTTCGATCCCAAGCAGTGGGTCTGAAACGAGGTCAACTCAGCC
This sequence comes from Timema shepardi, assembly GCA_902151425.1. NCBI lineage: Eukaryota > Metazoa > Arthropoda > Insecta > Phasmatodea > Timematidae > Timema > Timema shepardi. Next base: position 17,814 of record CABFVX010007384.1, read on the forward strand.
TCGTAAGGATAAATGAGGAGATAATTGAATGAGAAGTAGCGGCTCTGGTATAGAAAACTGAGTTTAACGGCCGTAGGACTCGTCGTGCTGACCACATGACCCCCTCTATACGCACAAGTTGGCACTGCCCCCGCCAGATTGGTTTAAAGCCATAGAATTAGTTTTTTTCTTTACTTTTTAATTCCGGAAGAAAATTAATAAATGCAGATTATTTGCTTTTTTTTTTAAATTTAACAAAAAATTTAAATGTGAGAGAAATATTTTTTAAACTATTTCTGTCCGCATGCTACACGTCTTACCAACCATCCGGGCCATAATCATATTTACTCAGAGAGATAGGGACGAGGAAGGTAGGATTTCACAGAAATTGTACCCACATTTGCGTGGTGGTAGAGTGGGACAATGTACATTAACCCACACCCATAAGAGATTTGACCTCTGACCTCCCCAGACTGGAGGATGGTCACGTTTCTACCCACGTCTCCGCCTGAACAAGTAGGCCCAGATCTTTAATACCCTTTTAGGTCACACTTTTTTTTATAAATATATTGATATTATTTTTCCAGTAGAAAGTATTAATTTATGGCTAAAAATGTCTTATTTAAATAAATATTTTATTTCTTAATGTCTAATATTTTAGAACCATAGTATTCCGTCATCCACTGCCCCTGAAACTTATGCAAACATCACTTCAAATTGCTACAAATCGCCCCGTAAAGAAAAAAAAAGGTTGACATTTTATTCATGTGAGCCAATCCCAAACAAGAATGAACTCTGGGGACAATGAAAGTGTCGGAGGGTCCTCGTGAACACACACACACACACACACTCACACACTCACACACTCACACGCTCACACGCGCACGCACGTGCTCGAGCCGTTTCTTGGAAGTTCATCAAGATTGGTCACAAGACTAGATAGAAATACAAGTAACAGGTCACCCCCACCTCTGACATAACGACCGTGACAATTACCTCGTCACACTTTGGTCCAAACAAACTCTCGTCTTAACGACGTGGGCATAAGAACAATACAAATAGAGCAACTTTCATACATTCATACGTCAAGTCACGATATCTGGAACTGTCTCTCTAGATACCTATACAATGACACCCGCAGCCAGACTTGTCTGTATTACCTGACGCACCTCAAGGCGGGGGTGTAGGGGACGCGGGAAAAGGTCGGTGTTTTTTTAATATTTTATAGCAAAATTTCTTTTTTTTTTGCCAAAATAAATCGAATATTGCTCCAGTACAGAGAGTTTAATCGTCTCCCCGTGGTGATATCAACAGTTGTTGATTATCTGTTGAGGGTGTCCTGGAATTTAATGACAACTTACCAAACCCTTCCTTCACCTCTGACAAGACATCTTGTGAATGTGGGGAATGCCAGGTCTCCACCGTGGTTCGGATCCCACGTTAAACTGTAGGTCCTTCATTTCATCTCACCCTACCATTACACATTAGCGTAAGTGTGTATAACCCGAACGGGTAGTAAGACGCGGTGCTAATAATAATAATAATAATAATAATAATAATAATAATAATAATAATAATTACAGCTTCTTCACTTCATTTAAAAAGTTCCCATTTAACGCCGACATACTCGTGACAGATAATCAACAACTGTTGATATCACCGTGTGAAGAAAATTCAACTATGTTTCTATTGGAGAAATAGTTGATTTATTTTGACCAATAAACGTTTTGTTATCAAAACTTCAAAAACACTGCTCTTTTCCTCTCGTCTCTACCCCCACCCCCACCCCACACCTTAAACAGATGGCGTCATCAGTTCGATGTCAGGTCTTTGTTCTTGGAGTCCAGCCATCGAGCCCCATGGCACCAGCTCCGGACGAACCACCCTCAAGGTGTGACTTGGGCCCTTCTACCTCTGACACGGCACTATGTCGAGATTAGCGCGAGATGTCTCGTCATGAGTCGGAGACGCTTCGAGCGGAGGGAATGGAAATTAATCGAAGAAATAGGTGGGGGGAGGGGGGGCGATCACAATCCCCCTCCGCGGAGGGAAAAATTCATTGACTTCAAAGTGAAGCAGGTTATTTCAATCTCCTGGGATTCTTTCATCAGGAGGACCAGAACCGGAGGAATTTAACTTGTAGGTAGATAATCTTTAATTACTTTGGCGACCTTCCCATACCACTGGATTATCACCGCAATCCTTTCATGAATCCCGCCAGCTTAGTAATCAAATTTTAAAAATATATCCAAGAATAAATACTACATATATACTACTTTAAATTATAATTGAATTTAAATTTGCTCATTTGAAAATGAAATATTTAGATTCCCGCAAAATATTCCTTTGAGAGATTAACTAACGGCTTTAATTTGGAACTACCTCGAGTATGTCAGTGGACGTGGGTCGAGTTCATAATCTATTTGATTAAAAATGTATCTTAAACGTATTTTAAAATGCTACAAGTCACTCATATGATAAAAAAGGTAGCTGTTACAAACCTACATATGTGTACAGACTCACATGATGGAGCTGTTACAAGCCTACATATGTGTACAAACTCACATGATAGAGCTGTTACAAGCCTACATATGTGTACAGACTCACATGATAGAGGAGGTGTTACAAGCCTACATATGTGTACAGGCTCACATGATAGAGGAGGTGTTACAAGCCTACATATGTGTAACAGGCTCACATGATAGAAGACATCTGGACTGTATCAACACGGTAATGTTGATGACCTGACGAATGTCTCAAAGAGATGCCGCAGCCGGTAAGTTGTTCATCAAACAATAACACTAGACTATATCTGACGAGTGGGGGAACCCCCGCTCATGTTGTCGGGGTGAGCCACCTTCAAAGGAACTGCTCCAAGTCTGACAAGACGATAACATTTTAATTTTCCATCCTTGTTATTTTACAAGATATTGATTACATACATCAAAAGAGACAGCTTCAAACCATAATACTTCACGTATGAACACATTAAAGTGGATCTATTAACCTCACCTTTGTCTACCTACCTTACTCGCTATTCACGGGGTGAGATCTTATCTTCAAAAGGTGCGATTTAAGATAAGCTTTTGCAATTTTTATGGCGAAACATTTTTTTTTGGGTGTCAAAATTAATCAAATATTGCTCCAGTACAGACAGTTCAATCATATCAACACGCTGATATCAGTTGATTATCGGTCAACAGCATGGTGGCTTTATATGACAAACTTTTTAAACTAAGAGAAAATCATCATTATTATTATTATTATTATTATTATATTATTATTATTATTATTAGCACCGCGTCTTACTACCCGTTCGGGTTATACGCACTTACGCTAATGTGTAATGATAGGGTGATTGGGAGATGAAATGGAGGACCTACAGTTTAACGTGGGATCCGAACCACGGTGGAGACCTGGCATTCCTCACATTCACAAGATGTATTGTCAGAGGTGAAGGAAGGGTTTGGTAATCAGATAAATCTGTGCCGGGACCGAGGATTGAACCCCGGACCTCCAGCACAGAAGTCTGACACCTTACCCCCCTAGACCGCCAGGTCACCCAACTAAGAGAAAAGATGTCATTAAATTCAAGGCCACACATGACAGATATTCAACAACTGTTGATATCAACATGTGGGGAGAAATCAAACTGTTTCTAGTGGAGCAATATTACATTAATTTTGACAAAAAAGTTTTTTTATATAAAACCTGCAAAAACACCGACCTTTATCGCGTCCCCTGCCACCCCACCTTAAAAGTAACATTTCTCAACATGTTAGCACCCGCCTCGGTGGCGTAGTTGGCTAACGCGCTTGTCGTGTTGAGCTCGACTGCCGAGGACGGGGAGATCGAGGTTCGAATCTCGGTCGGGTGAACTGGGGGCGGTTTTTCCTAAATGGTTTTCCACTCTCCCTCCACGCAAATGCGGGTTCACTTCCCCTAATTCAACCTTCCCAATTCCTAGTCCATTAGAGTAATTAGTACTTAAAGCGTATAACCCGAAGGGGTAGTAAGACGCGGTGCTAAATATTATTATTATCAACATGATTGCGAGTGACCCACCCCCGAGGGGGGTTGTGACGTCATCACCCCGGCCGGCTCCGCTCCCAATTGTTCGTGATACCGACCCAGGACTAGGAGGGTGAATGTCAGTAGTTGTCGGGAAATGTGTCCTGGTTTCACATGTGGCGTCCTTGGCTAGAAGGAGTGCTAACCCTTCGTCGAGGAGAGAAAACTCAAGAGGGGAAGCACTGGTTACACAGTTCTCGGAGTCTCTTGTTCAATTCTCGCCAACTATATCGATATATCCTAAGCGCTATCACGTATTAACAAACTAGGTCTGAAGACATTCCCCTAACCAAGCGAAGGATACTACCCTCCTGACGCCTTAAAACTACCCTCAGAGACAGAGAGCTTAGCCCCGAGCTCCAGTCCATTGCTAGAGTGACGCCTTAAAACTATTCGACTCCCGAAGAGGGTAAACTGAACTTCCCAGCCAGAGTTCCCCACTGTTGTGAATGTAACGATGCACATATCACGCCTCGGAAACGTGTCTGGTGTTATTGTAAATACAATTACATGCCAGGGTCACTGGTACGCGGGATCTACTGAGTCTAATAGATTCTGAGCAGTCATATCCCGCCTCCATGAATAATAAGTTGGCTCTTGGGAGGGGAAACTCTCAGTTGGTTAATGAGCTCCATGATTTGCGCGTAGCGCTCTCGGCCACAGCAGGTCTGCCAGACCCCTATGACCATGTGACACAGACCCCTATGACCGTGTGACGCAGACCCCTATGACCGTGTGACGCAGACCTCTATGACCGTGTGACGCAGACCCCTATGACCGTGTGACGCAGACCCCTATGACCGTGTGACACAGACCCCTATGACCGTGTGACACAGACCCCTATGACCGTGTGACGCAGACCCCTATGACCGTGTGACGCAGACCCCTATGACCGTGTGACGCAGACCCCTATGACCGTGTGACGCAGACCTCTATGACCGTGTGACGCAGACCTCTATGACCGTGTGACACATACCTCTATGACCGTGTGACACAGACCCCTATGACCGTGTGACACAGACCCCTATGACCATGTGACACAGATCCCTATGACCGTGTGATACAGACCCCTATGACCGTGTGATGCAGACCCCTATGACCGTGTGACACAGACCCCTATGACCGTGTGACGCAGACCCCTATGACCGTGTAACGCAGACCTCTATGACCGTGTGACGCAGACCCCTATGACCGTGTGACGCAGACCCCTATGACCGTGTGACACAGACCCCTATGACCGTGTGACACAGACCTCTATGACCGTGTGACACAGACATCTATGACCGTGTGACACAGACCTCTATGACCGTGTAACGCAGACCTCTATGACCGTGTAATACAGACCTCTAAGACCGTGTGATACAGACTCCTATGACCGTGTGATACAGACTCCTATGACCGTGTGACGCAGACCCCTATGACCGTGTGACACAGACCTCTATGACCGTGTAACGCAGACCTCTATGACCGTGTAATACAGACCTCTATGACCGTGTAATACAGACCTCTATGACCGTGTGATACAGACTCCTATGACCGTGTGACGCAGACCCCTATGACCGTGTGACACAGACCCCTATGACCATGGGACACATACCTCTATGACCGTGTGATACAGACCTCTATGACAGTATATTCCGCAACGTCACAGTTTTCTCGCGACGCTCCACCGTAGTTGTGGCCGGCGCTCGTGTAAATGCTCGAAATACTCCACTTCCTGGTAATTGTCGCGGCCTTTGAAGACAAGACTACCCACCAGCCACAGTCGCCTTAACACTTCCTGCATCGCTGGTTAAGGGGGAGATGTCTCTCTACAGTGAGTCATACGAGTCTTGACGGAGATGTTTCCTCTTTTCCAACTTGAAATATGTTTTAGTTCCCAAAACATCGTCTTGATTTCATTTTACAATTAATATTAACTATAAGACAGTATTCGTCCTCCACACACTTGGCCGTGCAGACATGGATTGTTCTTATTCCTCACTTCAGGGACTAGTTTGGTCAATTTCGCGAGAGTTGATCATTTAGGTTTTCATTTTCTATCAGATATTGAAAAAGGTAAAAATTATTCCCCTAAAGAATCGGCTAGGAGCTGCTCTCAACCTACCACAGATGTGCAGGAGCTGCTCTCATACCTACCACAGATGTGCAGGAGCTGCTCTCATACCTACCACAGATGTGCAGGAGCTGCTCTCATACCTACCACAGATGTGCAGGAGCTGCTCTCATACCTACCACACATGTGCAGGAGCTGCTCTCATACCTACCACACATGTGCAGGAGCTGCTCTCAACATACCACACATGTGCAGGAGCTGCTCTCAACCTACCACACATGTGCAGGAGCTGCTCTCAACCTACCACACATGTGCAGGAGCTGCTCTCAACCTACCACACATGTGCAGGAGCTTCTCTCAACCTACCAGACATGTGCAGGAGCTGCTCTCATACCTACCACACATGTGCAGGAGCTGCTCTCATACCTACCACAGATGTGCAGGAGCTGCCTTCATACCTACCACACATGTGCAGGAGCTGCTCTCAACATACCACACATGTGCAGGAGCTGCTCTCAACCTATCACACATGTAGTGCACAGCTAGGATGTGGTAATAAGGTACAAGGACGACAGCCTCATTGCACTCGATCATCTGTCTGCACTTCTATTAGTCTGATTGGTGTTTGGACAACCTCTCAATACGGGTAGGTCAGTGGCTGCCCCATACCACCCGCGGTACGGCCAGCCCCGAGCCATATGGAAGACAAATTGTCACGTTCGTTTGCAGGCGATTCCTACCGATTAATTTTATCTTATTTAGCTATCTTTAGAGGTTTTAATTTGGGTTTAACATTTATTTAAATTTTAAAATAACTATATATATGGTATAACTGTTAGCCTGGTCTCAATTCTGGTGATTCCTAAAGTAGCATACAGAAAACCGCACCAGGATGTGACGCCCGGCTACCTAAGCTAGTTGTTATGTGTGCTGAGACAACTATTATTATTATTATTATTATTATTACAGTGAAGCTTATTTAATCAGAAGTCCAAGATATATTTAAAAACATTCGAAATGTCCAAAATACGAATTCGCCATTTTTATGAATATCTAGGTGGCTGGTACACAATTGTACCGTGACTACAAACATCTTCACCGCATAACCTCCCCTCCGCCCCCTATAAAAGTGCAGGTACGCTTACCCCGTTTAACCGGGAAACCAGCGCCGCTCGTGGGTCCTCCGAGCACATCAACACTCCGTTCACGTTAAACAAGAAAAACAAGACCGTTTCCTCGGAAGGTCGCATAGTTCGGCCGACTTTACCCGAGTAGCGGACGCTGCGCAGGCGCTAAAACTTGGAGAAAGAAGCGCTCTTGGCAATCACGTGGTTTTCTCTACCCCCCCCCCCCCC